>DWJZ01005091.1:0-14520 GCA_018249125.1 Asbolis capucinus | reverse complement strand
GAACTCCCTGCATCGGTGTTCCCTGATAGCTATGACATGAGGACCTTCAAGAAGCGGGTCCATCATTTCCTCCTTGGCCGGCAACGCGTTAGTGATGCCCCTGATGTTAATTTCCGTGGGCTGTGATCACTTGCCATCAGATGACCGTCTGCTCGTTTGCCTGCTTAAAAAAAAGTTAATATATTTGTTTGTTACGGGTCAAATCTTGCAAGCTTAATTAGAAGCACTTCCTCTTTACACTACGGAGTGGAAATTTTGCATAAGACTTCTGTCAAGATGACAATACATTTTTATGATAAGCACGACCTGATACGACGTTCAAGATTGACTCCAGACTAGGAAACTCCTCAACGGTTAACAATACAGTTATGAAATTTTGTGTATTTCCTTGTATTAGGGATATATAATTGAAGCCTGTATTTTTTAATATTTTATTCAGCCTCGTTAGAGTTGAAGATGTTCAGTAATATAGAAATAACTGAAGAGGTCTAGACATATCCACCACGCCGCTCTAGTGCTGGTTGATACGAGTATAGGGTAACGGCCAATCCTAGATTCGGAGGTTCTTAAACTGTCCAAAGTTATAACAATCTAAAACGACTGCAATTTGACGATAACAAACGGGACCGACGGCTCTATGAACCACCTGAAGTACGGAAGTGGGTGTGAATCTTATGCCGTTACACTCACGATTTCTGGGGTTATCCGTCCACTTTTTGACCGGGTCTGTTGTGACGGCATTCAGCCGATCACTTACGTACAAGACTTAGTACCTGAGTGCTTCATTGTCTGTGATATACGTAGTAGTGAAAATTATAATAATTGGTTTAAGTACAAGGTTCATATGCTTTTACTATCGATAAAAGTAAGTTTATGAATGCGAAAGTAACTCTGTCTATAACGATTTCACGCCTAAGCCACAACACTGATTTTGATTAAATTTGGTTCAGAGATACACTAGAATTTACTCATAAGTTAAGATACTTATTAAGTAGCACAGGTTATTTTTTATCACGTATCAAAGAGGAGAGGAAAGTTTGAAATAAAGTTGTCACTGTTGACGATTAAACTATAAATAAAATAATATCTTTCTTTTAAAATAAATAAATATCTTTGGACAACTCAGACGCGGCCATCGGACCACAAACTAAGCGTCAGTTTGTACTATGACGATCAAACAACTGATAAACATATATGTATATATTTCTAAATACATACTTATACAAATATTTACACCCAGACAGACATTCCTGCTCACCATTGAAAAGTGTGACTTGGGTGGGAATCAACCCCACAACCGGTATATCAGTTAACTTCACTAACCACTAGACCAACCGGCCTGCCTCTATAAACCTTTTAAGTAATTTGACAAAAAATAAGTAAATATGTGTTTCAGTAGACTATGCTGGCAAAAGTTAGTTTCGAAATAATTATGAAATTTAAATGTATGACGACAAAATTACACGGCCGGTATGTGACGTCTAGTTGGCATTTAGGCATTCAATCGTAATTTCGTATTCACACAAAGGTTAGAGAAAGTGAGGCGAAGTGGGGCGTGAGAGCCGAAAGCTGACGTAATTTGACTCACTTTGCACAAACCTACTTTATAATATTAACAGCTTAATATTTTGTAATAAAAATATTTCCTGTGTCATATAACTATTTTACTAGAACACTTTTCAAATACTGTGTGTAATTGGAATCTCTTCTTTCATTTGATTTTAATGTGAAAATAACATCAAAAAATTTGTTGACTTGAGATAAATTATTCTATTTTCCTTTCATTTCGTACCTTAGTCATAATTCTTCACATCATCTGACACCCGTCCTGGATCAAATGAATTGTAAAAATGCATAAAGTCCCATGCTGCATAACGTAACTCCACGCCGCTGGTCAAGTGCTTATAGGTAGACTTCACCTATGAGAACTTTATAACTCTCAGGAGGTCAGGTTTCCTCCGATATTTTCCTTCACCGTAGTAAGTAATAACCAACTACTGACAAATGCCCATAGAACTAAAAGTATGCAAAGGTACCTCAACTTATATCGTCACGATACTAAACGCGAACTTTTAATGCAGACAGGTACTCACAATTTGTTTGCAGTCGTGGAATTCTATAACTATTTTGTGTCATATAAAAACAGTAAGGATTTCGACTTTTATGTCGTGATATGAAAAGAAAACAATCGAGACGGAAGTTGACAGACTGGCAAGTCATATTTGTCAAGAGTTTCTCCGCCGCAGTTCTGTCGTGATCCATGCCACTGAGTCGCACCAGCGTCCTTTAAGAAGCGGGACTACTTATTCCTCCTTAACCAGGGTCATGTTGGTGATGCCCCTGGTGTTATTTATGTCTATGGGTGCTAGTTTCTTATCGTCATTACCCTTGCTCGTTTGCCTGTATAAAAATAGTCGTACTTAAAAATATTTATTCATTAACCTCCATTCATCTAAACAAATCAGCTGGGATATTAACTAAGCTTTAAAGAGGATGGTATGAAACGCATGCGCAGCGGCCGGCGACATTGAAAGTTGGCATTACATTACGTAACCCTAGAAACATCGGGCGAATGTATTGAATATCACACCGAGCCGCACGTGGCCGTCACAGCGTCCGCAGAGTACCTACATAGATTGTGACTGTCGTATCTATTCTGTATCAGGAATTGTAAGAGATGAATCCTCGGGTAAAATTGTTCGAAGTTTATCGAAGACTTTTACACTTTTGTGCAGTCAAAAAGAGCACCAAATCAATGGGGTTTTCGTGCCATGAGTAGATCTGGGAGGAAAGGCGGAGAGTTCTAAGTAAGGTCACAATACTTTTAGGAAGTCAGAGCAACAAATGAATTTTCCTATCGTAAATGGACCAGGAATAAAATGCGACAGGAAAGTACTGAGGTAGTGTTTACTAAATTAGTGCGCCTTACTAGTTAAAATTCCATTAACACTTTTTTTCGAATGAGATCATAGTCAAGTGCTAATAATAAACAATAAAAAAATAATCAGATTCCAACAGCTTGTCGTAATCAGGGTGCTTGAGGGCTATTCTTCCTTACCAGATAGCACATCCCGTATCTGATATAAATATAATAGCAATGGTGTCGATTTAACACCAAAGACTTGTTCTTTATTCTTAATGTACTTTACTACCCACAATCATCGGTAGGGTAGAACTCCATTAAATTATAGTATCTAAAAATATGGCTCATCTGCTTGATCGATCAATTCCATCAAATAACTAACTTTTGGACTTCTTGTAAGAGTCAGATTAGCAAATGTGCAGAAGTTGAATTCTTAAATGATAATTTGCAAACGACTCTGGAGTGCTTATATTTATTAAAGTCGATTGCATTGATTTGAGGAATAGTAGAAAAGCTATATATCTCAATATTGATCATTGTCAAATATAATGCCTGAAGTACCTAAATCCACACCAGCTCGTGCGCAAATGATGCATGTGTGAAAATCGTTGTTAGATACATTGACTCACGGGCTGACGTAACATGACTCAAGCCATCGAACATTTCCATAATAACAAAATTGAATCACTACTGTTTCTGATGGGGTCATTCAGTGCATTCAGTACACAAAAGATTGAGACTTACATGAAAATGACTTTCTAGAAGTTTCTGCTTATGATGAAGCAAGTAATGGAACAAAAGTTTTCGACACCGATGAAAAATCACGTACAGGATATTTTGATATAGAAATGTAAGTTTATATTGTAGCAGTAGATGATATTGTTTTACAACGAAAACTAGCCGATAAATGAGCAGACGGCCGGAACGGCTGACGAATAATGTCCATAATATCAAAGGTAAAAACATCATCAAAACTACGTGATGAACCAAATAATATTTTTTCGATTCTAGAACGAAAAAGGGTGTAAGTATTGATACCTAAATACATCAATATGAATGTAGAAAACTGTTTATGAAGGAAAACTATCATGAAGTTTAAGGTGGTACGATTTTCGAGGTAAATAATTCTTGTTGTTGAGAATGAAATTAAATAGATATTTTCTATCAAGACATTAATGGGATTGGCTACTTATGTAACTATTCATCTATTTTTAATTCTTATAACATCATCAAAGTTTAGACAATTTCTTGATTTTCGTTAATTGTAATATTGCTTCTTAAGATAAGATTACATTGCATTTGAATTATTACAAATATGGTTTCATCCTACAAATCGTTAAAGATTTACAGCAATGATGAAGGGTTAGATTAATGAAACTGAAGGTCCGTTTATATCTTACGTAAATAACGGAAGTAATGGAATCGCAGGACAGTTTCTCAGAAGGATTGTCTGTCATTCTACTACATCATATGCATCCTTAATCTCAACTTAGTCATCATAAACAGCATGTTTATGACTAACATCAAATTGTTGGTTAAAATTATTTTGCGAGAAATCACCAGTAGTCGTGATGTCATGCCATTTTGGATTATTGTACAAAATTGAGAGTGAGAGTGTTATTCATAAAAGAATCAAATCGTAAATTTTCTGAAGCTTCTCGCTGACGTGGCGGCAAGCACGGTTACAAGCTTGGTCTCATATGATACTGGTAAAGTCGATATTTTCGATTCAATGTACATATATGCCTAAAATTTCATAAATATTCCAGCAATAAGTTTATAAAGATGCATTAAACTTAATTGTAAAACTTAATATGATATCAATCCAATGTATATAAATTTCGGATACGCACAGTTCTTTGGTCAAACTCCTCCGAAACGGCTACACCAATTTTTTTTTTGTGTATAAATCACATTTGAGAAGAGGTCGTAGGCTATTTTTCAATCCTAAGAAGGATACTTAACGCACATTGTTTTTTGACGTATTATTTTGTCGTAAAAGATATGAAAATACTTGTAGTCCAAAAAATTCCTAATGCCCCCAACCCAATTTTTAGTATTGCGGCAAAACCATTTGCTGGATCAGCTAATAATATAACAGTTGCAATAACTATTTGGGGCGTTAACCACATCGATTCAGGTCCATAAGATAGGTGGCCAAATATAACACCGATAACCCCAGATACAGTACGTCTTATCACAAGACATTAAAACTCTCTTTCTAATGTAGGTTACCTAAATTTGGACGTGTACACTATATTAACAGAAGATAATAAAGAAATATATATTTTTTTGAAAATAATGACATATTTTTGAATGCAAACGACCGATTATATCATAAGGCGAATATACATATAATAAGGGGGATATAGTATATAATAAGGCGGGTATAGTATAAGGCTGATATATAATAAGGCAGAATTAGTATAATAATTTTGAGTGTGGTTAGGAGGTAAGGAGTGTTTAACAGAGTGAGTGAATAGAGTGAGTTGTATTTTTAAGAACCCTTTGATGTCAAGCTACGTCACGGCCTCCACAAATCCTGGTAAGTCTTGGAAGAAGAAGCGAAGACATATACTCCAGCCTTCCAGCGATGGCGAACAGATGCGTGACTATGCAGATCCAGTCGTTTTCCAGTTGGGTGCATATCCACAGACTGGCTTGATCTCAATAGGCCTAAATGGGTAATGAGTACCACTAACGCAACAGTCCCACGTGCGCATTGTCCACTTCAGGGCCAAGTGATTACGTCTGTCATGTTTTCCGATTGCGCAACAGCCAAATCTCGAGATAGTGGGTTCGATTCCCGCCGGGGTTATCAGTATTTCGTAACTGCGTGCTACAAGGTCGCGACACAGTTTTCTTCGATCTACGTTATCTCGAGTGCTACGATTGTTTTGATACCAGTGAGGAGCTGTCTCATACAATTTAGCTCCATTCAATAAAATGTATTGAGTAAAGGACTGCGCACATTAGAATTATTAAACGCCAAATTTACTGCGACAAATGGTAAGAAAGTATGAATCTTCGTTACTTTTGAAAGTACAGGTGTGCCTCAAAGTCAGTTAAGTCACTTCTAAGATTAATGATTATGGAACCAACAATCAAAGTTTTTCTAAACTAGGCAGTGATAGCCTAGTTGAACGTTCAGTGTCTCCGAGAGGTTCTGGGTTCAATTCCGGCGGCGCGTATCTCGTGAAGTTCCTCTTCGTATTCATCTGGCAACTGAAGTGGTGGCCTAAAAAAAGATTAACTTAAAAAAATTTGTAAAGCTGTCACAGGTTACTGCTGGGTATGAGTGTGTAAGCGTGTATATGGTTATTTATTTGTTTTGTTCTTGGGTGCGGTTGTCCTCAGAACGCGCGGTTCAGATTTCCAACGTCACTTGGCGGAAATGCAGTATTATAAATCACCTAACACACCAACACATTTAAGGTCGTCAATCATCTAACCTGCAACAACTCTGCACTGTTTGCCTCGCCTCGTTTGTTTGAGGTTACGTTTTATATGGAGGTATGTAGTTATACATTTGTTTATCTATTTTAGCCTATAGACTACTTGTTAGTAATCCTGCCTACAAAGTGAGGGTCAAAGATTCTATTCAAGTGCCAGGTATTGATAAAAAGGCTTTGATTTGTTACATAAACGTTTGTTCCGGAACATGGCTATAATTTCTTTCCATCCGTGACTCAGGGAATCTTAGTACAGCATATACGGAATGACTTTATATGAGTGTTGAGAAAAATATCAATAACATGTTTGTTAATTACTAAGTCAAATAAAATATTGTGATTTTTATTCCGCAACGACGGCTCGTGGTGCGAAAAACGAGGCCTAGCGGTTTAGTTGTTAGATGACAGACGATCTTAAGCCCTATGTGTGTGTGTCCATTAATTTTCTGAGGTTCTCGTCGCATGGTGTTTATAACTATTATTACTAGTACTATACTAGTTTACAAAGTAGGTACTTACTGTCGTCAATTATTACGGAACAAGTTTTCCTCCGCTATTTATTAGAAAATTGTTTACCGAGAAATATTTCTGATCAAGAGGTGAAGGTTTGATCATACATTGTATAACAATAGTTTTGCTCAGGCTTCGCGGAAGGATTATTTTTTTCTGAAGCCCGTCTGTCTGGCTACCACCCTCTTGCGTGAGCCATTTAACAAATGATTTGTCATGAGGACGCCTGTACACCTGAGTTCCCCATAAACACCTCAAAAGACCGGGAAGTTAGGCCAGTACACCCAGAGCGGACTGGCCTGTACTACTCACCTGAAGACCGCAAGATCAGCAAAATAGTTGATTGTGGCCAGCAAATGGACTATACCCTTTACATTATCCCAGACCCGAGTCCAGGACACTAACAGTATTTGGTATGTAGTGTATATGTCGCAGGGATAATGTTTGAGCGGTTTAGTTACGGCGTTGTCAAGTTAGAGACGCTCGCTGTTATGCTAAAGTCAAAATGACAACGCATTCGAATGGTGTATTTTCACAATATCTAAGATATGACTTTGTCACAGATGTCGACGGGACCCAACACACGTGGGGACACAACAACCTATATTAACCTACTCGTATCATCTTTCTTTTGAATCTATTTAATTGAAAGAGTTGTCATTTTGTGCCATATAAATAAATATCTCGGGACAACTCCCACACGACCATCTGATCCCAAACTAAGCGTTACCTTATACTATGGTGATCAGACAACTGATAAACTTACATAGACGTATATATTTATAAATACATACTTTTATAGCTATTTACAGCCAGACACAAAACAAAAATTCGTGCTCATCAGAGAAAAGTTTGACCTGGATGGGAATCGAATCCATGACCTGCGTAGCAATAAGGTTCCCTAACCACTCGACCAAATGGCTTGTCATATAAATAACAGCGAACACTCGGCATATTACAAACTGACGACGCCGTATCTAAGCGGCAAACTCCCACAATATGCCTGAGACATATACTACATACATACTAGTACTACGATACACAGACAACTACCAACACGAGAATTATTAGTAGTAGCTACTAAGACTAGTAATTAAGGCGCCAGAGAGCAAGTGCGAAGAATTGTGCATGTGTTCTATGGCATTGTATCACGTTTATTCATTTACTTCAACGTGACTACTTACGTAATATATGACAAGCTTTTGCTAGGAGAATAATATTTTATATGAAAATTCTGTTTGTTTTTATTTTCTATGATAATATTATTCCTGAAAGTAAACAGATGGTTATTAAATATACATAATCAAATCTTTATTACTTTTTGTTTTTGCGACTTCATAAATATATATAATAAGTTACATATAAATGTAACTTATTTAAAACAGCCTAACGGCTTGTTTTGATTTTAACCGATCGCAAAAGTAAGGCAACGGTGAGCGCGGTTGGTAAGGTGGGTGATTTAGTGTCAAAATTTTATAAACGCTTCCGTGTTTTGACGACACGAAAACCCGTCGGTATCGGTTGTTGTCGTAAGATAGCAATCGTTAAGTCATGTTGGAGGCCTACGGGCGCTATAGTTCCGACACTTGGGTTCCTGACCTCTCCATCAATCCGCTTTGGAGCAGCGTGGACCATGCTCTAGGCCTCCTCAGTATGATGAGAGACCTGTGCTCAGTAATGAACTATTGATATCTTGAAACGAATCTTTACTAATATTGTAAATGCGAAAGTAACTCTGTCCACTTTCCACGACTTAACTACTGAACCGATGTTGATGAAACTTTGTACAGAGGTAGAATGAAAGTTGAAGAAAAACTTGGGCCACTTTTTTCGCCAAGTACGTGCCCATTTAGTATATTAAAACAGTCTATTTTCTTCTCATGCGTGAATCATAAAATCCTTCATATTTAATGGTTGTACCATTAAAAAGTCGGATTAGCCGACGATTGATCTAACATTTATCAATACTTTTTCACAATACCGATAGCCACTAATAGTCGTCCAACGTCATATCCTGTTACAAGTCGAAAACAATTTAAAATCATATCAAACGTTCTCTTTACAATTCTAAATCTGTATTTTAGTAGAAATATAAACATTCATCATAAACATATGTAAACTATTTGCTATCACTGTTTAGTAGTTATATTTCTATATAACTCCATTTATTGAAATTCAGTTACGTGCTAATATAATATAGTATGAACACAATACAACATTTTACAGATAATATAGCCATGTTCAATATAAAACTAAACATGGTTTAATTAAATATAAAACGGTGCAAGTTATTATATAATTGATATAATCATTAATTTGATTAATATATTATTAATAATAAGGTGTCAAGTTCTTGAAATATATATAGTAATTAATAAAAACCAGCCAAGTGTGAGTCTGGCCCCGTGTAATATAAAGTTCCGTAGATGCGGTACTGCGTACAGTGTAAACTCTTTATAACGTTATCCTTTATAACGATAAACTCTTATAAAATAGAAGTGAGCACAACTTAGTTGGTTTATGTTAAAACCCATATATTGTTTATCCATTACATAGAATATAACTCTATAACGGTAAAAAATGCTCAGTCCCTTGAGTTTTCCTATAAACAATTTACACTGCGTTGTGATTTTCATATATTTCAATTTTAAACCGAATTCCAAGAGGTTAAGTATTCGTTATGTATGTATGTGACGTTATTAGAAATACAAGATTTTCACATCACAATATTTTACATACATACTCTTACATAGACTAAGCCTTCCAGGTAAATATACAAAATTTTAGGGATCTACATATGTAAGCACTACGAAACCACTTATTGGATTTTGACAATTCTTTCTTCAACACTTCACTTCACTTCAAATGAAATGGAAATTGTTTATTTCGTCGTAGAAGCCAAAAGCTCACTTAACAAAATTCAAAATTTTACAATACAAAGTCCATACATAAGTTATAAATTTATATAAATCATAATTACAATCCATAACTGTCCCACTAGTGGGCTTGGGTCTCCACTTAAAATGTGAGGGGTACAAGCGATAGTCCAACTCATTGGCCAAGTGCGGTTTGATGGACACTTTGAGCAAAATGATTAATAATTTTTTGCTTGGTGTTTTCCATGGGAATGTTGTTTTTTTAATTTTTCTTTTATTCATTTTAATATTTTAAATGTCTGGACCTGGCAGCTGTCTTATTACTGCCCGGCTATTATATTGTATACCTTATTTGGAGTAGTTTTCATTTTGAATTGTAAGGGTTCCAGTAATCACTACGGAACCCTAAAAATAGAAGGGCAAATCATCAAGATAATAACTTCGAAATAAATCTCATCTAGGAAGGTATGACGTGTATTTTATGGAATACAATTTTCCTTGTAATTAGCAGTTAATCTCTGTCAGTGTGAGTTCTTTGTCATAGTGTGAAGTGTGAGAGGCTGTATAGGTAAATATACTAACTTTATCCCGCGACTACGTCCGCATAGAACAGTTTTCATCCCCGTTTTCATCCCCCCAGATTGAAATTTAAAAACAATTATTTATATCAGTTTTATGTACGAGAAATTCATTCAATTTATCACATTTATGTTTGAAAATGGAGAAGTTTCATTTCATCCCCTATTTCAACTTCTTCATTAAGAAAATCTTCATTCTTCATTAAAAAATTAGAAAAGGTGTTTCTTATCTGGCTTAGTTCTGTACTTATTTCGCTTTTATTATACTTCACGCTTCAATCCATTGATGGTCCGCTACTAGGTATGGGTCTCACTTCATACTGAGGAGGTCTGGAACATTCTCCACCGCTGTTCTATTGGATTGGTTGAGGCATTAGCGCGGTGTATGTACGAACTCATTCTGGCAACACCAATTGATAAAACACCACATGCCATATACCAAAATAATAGAAATTTATGAAATGCCACAATTTTGAAGCGACCAATTTAATGCACTATTTACTAAACATTCAACTAAATATTTTTAGTACAGAAATATATTGACTAAACATTTTGGGTAGTAAAATATAATAATTACAGTAGGTTAGTAACATCTCAGTCTGGAGTTAATGGCCATGGACGGCTGCTTATTTGTCAGCTTATCACATAAAACACTATGTATTTAATAGCCTATATAATTGTCAGTGCATAAGAATAAAAATATTTACATTAGTCATACTGTTTTTACAATCATGAAACATTAGAAACCTGCTCAAGTTCAATATTCACTGAATTTATGTTATTCTGATATAAATAATACGCTCCCACATTAATTAGCCTACTTAATTAATTCAAAATGACACCAACAGTATCACTTATTTTGTAATAAGGAAATATATCTAATTTAAAATCGGTTTGGTCTATATGTCCGAAGATATATCTTAATTTCGGCATCACAATGATGTTACACAACAAACCGTTACTGGACCGCGGATCGAACCCGGGACAACTTGCTTCGCAGACAGGATTGCTGCCAACTTCGCTGTATGGTCGTTCAAAATAGTATAATAATGTCAGAGAAAATAATTAAAATTAGTATGAAGATTATTTTAACGGCGATTAAATTGTAAAATTGTAATGACTTGATATTTAAACGATAACTAAAATAATTATTAAAAAAACTATATTAATTTATTTTGATGATTAACTATTTTGTTCTAATGTTAGGAACTACGCTATGGGAAAGACTCAGATACTTTACTTGAAATATATCGAGATTAATTCCTTTAGTAACCGAGTAAAAAGTGAGGTAAAGAGTTATCATCAAAGTATGAAAAAAGTGAAAACTCAATGGTTTAAAACTAAAGAATAATTTTAATGTTAAAATTTAAATTAACAATCTTCTCTTCTCCGTAGATCATAACGTTTTTCTCTCAACTCGATGACATTTGAATTTATTCTGAGCACTATCTCGTCCTTGCGGTTGCAACTTTCACGTAGCTCCGGCTTTATATTAAGCTGGTTACACACTAAACAATTTGATAGGTAATGAAATAGAGAATCGGGAAAAATTTACTCTTATTGATATTTTCAACGGTAAAGGTTTGATTTCCAAAGGCCACCGCGACGACCTATTGTGGCTGGACCTATTTGGACGACTAAAACAGCTCCTATGTATAAGGGCCAATAAAAAAAATATATATAATTTTTACTTTTACAATAATTAACGACATACACTGAAATAATTAAATATAGTAATTACGTGTTGTGGTAATTATGCAAAGTTTCGTAAGTTTAATTGTAGCATGTGCAAACTATATCAAATTGAAACTTGACGTTTTGAGGCAAACTTACGTGTTTGTTTTTGCTGTTTTTCAGTGAAGTTTTGCAGTAAGTTTAAGGTGTTTATTAAAACATGGGACAAGTATGTAGGTCCGTAATTATATATATTACGTGCGTGTTATATATTTGTGTTACTTTTTATTTTTGTTAAATCGACTGTATTGAAAAAAATGCAGGTATCCAAATAATTCTATTTATGATGGTATTTGTTGACATCACTGAAGCCAATTTCATTTATACAAAAAGATTTGTTTGAATTTATAAAACAATATTGCTATTGAATGTTTTTTTAAGCGTATAGCAAATATAATATAAGCAAATAGAAAATTATCCGATTGTTATTATTTTAAGTTTATTGGAATTAGACAATAATTATTGAAATCCAATACTTGTATTAGATAAGGTTAAAAAGTTAAATAAGTCATCTGTAAAATGTGGGAACAAATGGAATGGGACATGCATCAGACCAAAATACTGTTGTCGTCGGAAAAGATATAAAATTTAAAATTAATAATTTAATTGAATACTAATTATAAATATCTCATAATTAAATCTCAAAACTGGATCATGTGTGACAAGCCTAAATGCCGTTCAGCTTTAAAACCAAAACGACGTAAACGGCTCTAAATTTATCGTTTAATTTTGGTTGAATGACTCACAATACTTGGTAACTGCAGTTTTTCTCACGATAGTAATGCTAAGGTTTTTTGCTACTAAATAGATTTGACGTAATGAGAACCTTAAATAGATCGTAACGGATCTATTTGATATAAAAGAGTTGGTTTTATTTTATAAGAACTTTATTAGGAGAAGATTTTAATTGGTTGAGTTTAGTGAAGCTAGAAGGTGCTTCAGAATCCTGGAATGTCTTAAAGCAAATTAATTCGGCCTCATTAAATTCGTATTGAAAAGCTTCGTTAATCTACTAATAAATGCGAAAGCTTGTATGGATGGATAGTTGGATGAATGAATGTTTGTTACTCCTTCACACAAAAACTACTGAACGGATATGAATAAAATTTGGCACAGAGATAGATTACAGTCTGGAATAACATATAGGCATTTTTTTATTATCGTACGTAATACGCAGACGAAGCCGTGGGTGATAAATAATTCAATTTAAACGAGAATTAAAATGTTTAAGTAACCTAATATTCCATACGTCACTCTTTTTGGTGCTTAATGCTGGACATAGGACCACGCGCCAATATGACCAGTTCTGGGCCATTTAAATCCAGTCGATATCCGCTGCCTTCTCAGTTTATCACTCCACTTGATGCTGGGGCTTGATGTTCCATTTTCTGAGGCGTTGTACGCAGGACCTTTCTCCCCAATTAAGTGTTACGGATATCATAGTAATATCAATAAAAGTTTAGTTACTAATACCTCCACAGCAGCATAGATTAATACATACTTATCATTAATTACACCTGTAACCAAAGATGGCCGGTTAGCCGGGATGGAACCCGAGCTCCTGGATTTTCAGGCAGTGCCCCTACAGTTTTCGGCTACAGGGCTGTTGTATCATAGTTTTATCCTAAAAAATTCAAGTAGAATACGCCATAACATTTTTAAAGCTAGTCTTCTATACGAACTGACTATATTTTTCTAATATAAATCCCAAATACGGCAGATATATTAAATTATTCGGATTTTGCAAGTAATTAACGTTTTTCTCTCGCTTTTGTTCTAAGATCTTATATAATATAGAGTCAAGATTTTCGACAGTCAAAAATAGACCTTACCTCCTTCTATTTGGTGGTATATTTGAAAGTAGTGTGTAACATTACATGTATCTGTGTGTGTAAGCAGGATGTGAGACGAGCTGATGTTGTATAGAGTAGAATACGTTGATGAGATAATTATCATCCTCAATAATTATCATCATCAATATACGTACATTTAATAAATCTGTTACTGATCGTTCTTTGTACCTACATGGAAGATACTAGTGGCCACCCGTGGATTTGCGCGCGTGATACAAATTTTGATAAAAAGTGTAGATTTGGCAGAAATTATTACAGATTTTTTTAGTAAAGAGAAGGACCTGAAACAATGATTTTTTTGTCTGAAAAAGGATGGAAAAGGCAGATAGATCCATAAAAAAATTACAGCCTACGGTCCTTGGGTTCAACCCTGTGATGGCCCACTGCTGAGCACGGCTGTCTCCTCATATTAAGGATGCCTAGAGGCAAATAATATAACGTCGACATCAAGCCGGTGCAAGAACCTTAACGGAAACTGAGAGACGAAAATTCCTGGATTGAGACGCAGCACCGATAAAAGGATGAGCTGGTGAACGAACAGTGGTGCATCTTAAGTTCCACATCGAGCAGCAGCGGCAAATTCGACAAAATATAAGTGCCCTAAGTGATTCCTTTGTCCTAAGCTAAATATCCAATATCGCTCATAAATTCCAA
>DWJZ01005090.1:0-14521 GCA_018249125.1 Asbolis capucinus | reverse complement strand
AGACGCTAGACGGGTATGATAAGGTCGTATCATCACTTAACATCAGGTGAGACTGCGGTCAAACGCCCGCCTATCAAGAATAAAAAAAAGGCATGAAATGAAAATTGTTTATTTCGTCGTACGAGCTAAAAGCTCACTTTACGAAAGTCAAAATTTATAATACAAACTCCCCATAAGTTATAAATATTATTTAGATATATATTTGCGATTACTTAGTCTATACTTTGAATTTCAGTAGAATATACGGACACGTTTAGGAAATATTAGCGTAAAACATTACACTCGCCAGGCGAGTCGCCGGCACGTGAACGAAATGTATGTCAACTCGCCAAGCGATTCGTTGGTACTAAACGTGTTAAATCGGGTGACAAATAAAAACGATATCATCTTTATTAAAAATCGCGTCTACGTGTCTTGCTATATCGAAGCGAAGCGAGAGCAGTCACTTATTATAACAAAGACTTTTTTGCTTATATAAAACCAATCAACCTATTTCTTAACGCGGCAACTAAAGGGTTAGAAGAAAAACATTCAAAAATAGAATAACCACAGCATATATATTCCAAACAACCCGCCAATACGAACGACCCATCGCTTCGTCTTTATCACCTACGGACTCGAACATGTTGCCTTCGTTGGTGTTCCCCTCATTACAATGTAAATATGTTCAAGTCAAGAGTTTCTGCTAATTTAATGCGCTTTACCATCAAAGACTTCATCGCCACTTACCATCAAATAGGGTCATAGTCAAGCGCTAACTTATTTAGACACACACACACACACACACACTGAGAAACCTGAAAACAGTAAAGCAAGGAGAATGAAACACAATTTAATCCAAACCTATTTATTCTTACACATATCAATGTATACGATAGAAAAAATTCTATTATCACAGACAATAAACTTAAAATTTCTAAGCAATCTGAAAAAGAGGAAATTAGTTTTATAATATATTGTCTATGGGCATTGTACGGGATATCTTATTATAATCTATGTTCTCAATGGCGCGTGAAAGTACTATAAAAAACTTCTATATTGAATTTCGCATATATTTTATTAGTGATTCTAGCATTTCTAAGATAATATTTTTAAATCTTGCTATTTCTTTATAAAGGCGATTAAAGGATTTTTTTAACATTATGAAAGTCTATTACTTTCATAGTATCTATGTATTTTTTTAATTATTTGAAATGCGCAACTTCTTTATGACTAAAAGTGTATATGCTGCCAAAAAATACATAAAAAAGAAAATAATAATACTATATTATATACTGTATTGTATTATTATATGTTTTGTATTATATTTTCTGTGACTACTGTATTTTAGTAGCATATTTCGATGGATCCTATGTATAAGGACCATAGTGCAAAATCAAAACATTTCAACACAGGATTTGAAAGTTTCAATTTGATATATACTATAATAAAAGCATATGAAACTTTGCATAATAACTACGACACGTATTTACTATATTCAACTAATACAGGGCATGTACTTAATTATATTAGTGAAAATGGTCAAATTGTTGCATTGACCCTTATATATAAAACTAATCCATTTTGATATAGATACATATAATATATATCTGACCCCCGGTTTCAGAATAGTGAACAGCACAGTGATATATTTTTCATTGTGCACTATAAATATATATTATAGGACAACTCACACACGGCATTCTGATAAAAATTCACGTGTAACCTTTTACTATGGTGATCAAACAAATATATATACTTATAAATACATATATAGATATTTTTATTATACCCAAACACAGAACAAACATTCTTCATTACAAAAAAAATTGTTCTAAGCAGGAATCGAACCCACGACCTCTGGCTTAGCAGTCAGATTCACTGACCACTTCAGTTCACTTCTACTTCAACCAATCGTTCAATACACAAAACATTTCTATGTGTGTTTATACATAAAAATAATCAGCTTGCTGTTATACTTTTCAGAGAACGAAAGTGAGCAAGAAACGCCTAGATAAAATTGTACTTATCAATATCAAACTATGGACAATCATAGTATAGTAATTATTATGAATGTTGTACATTAAACGGTAACGTATATTATTATAATATTATGTGCGTGATAATGTGTGCATGTGTTAAATAAATCTGTTAAGATTTTTTATTACTTAAAAAATTGGTCTAACTAACAAACATTTATAAATACATATAATAACCAATCGATTTCTGTACATATATTTGAGGAGAACATTACTGGAGTTATTCCCCTGGGATCCAGGAGAAGGTATCTGTCCCTATAGTTGTCTAAAAAGTACATAATCTATACTAATATAATAAAGAGGAAAGATTTTATAGTTTGTTTAAACCGAATAGGCTCCGAAATTACTAAACCGGTTTAAAGAAATACATTATCGCGAATAAATACTGGCGATAGACTATTTTCAAAACCGTTAGGGATATGTTTGCACAACAACTTCTGTTGCGTAACTCAACCTCAAAAAATATCCTTAAAACACGTACTCTTCCGAAATTATTGACAACACATCAAAGTGATGTATTACAGTTTTATAGAGGACATTATTATCTACAAATAAGTCCGATATACCATATGTCGAACTGCTACAGTTATGCCACAATAACTACTTTTCTGTTCATAGCCTCCTTATTTCATATATGGTATTTTGCAATAAATCCATAAAAAAAATCCATCTCACCACCCCCTAGGAAAAACCTATACTCGGTGCATATTCGTTCTGGAATTTTTACCATACAAAATTGGCAAATTAGTATGAAAAAAATTCCATATCGAATTAGCACCGAGTAGAGCAATGAGTGTATCGGTTCTTAAATAGGTTTTCAAGGTATTGTATATAAGATATATTAAGGTCATTGGTCTTTAGTCAAACAATTATTAATTTGATAAATATACAGAAATCGAACAGTTTTATATGATTATATGAGAATTGAACATATTGAAGTACAGATATTGGGATTCCTATTAAATTTTAATTCTAAACCTGTTAGCAACAATATAATAACTTCATAGGAAATATATAATATAAACTATTATCATAGCTAAATTTCATATTGTCGAATTTAATACTTGAATATATTTTAGTGACATGTCTATACTAATATTATAAAGCTGAAGAGTTTGGTTGAACGCGCTAATCTCAGGAACTACTGGTCCGATTAGAAAAAAAATTGAGTGTTAGATAGCCCATTTATCGAGAAAAGGTATAGGCTTATATCATTACGCTAAGACTAATAGGAGCGGAGCACCAATAAAGAAAGTTTCAAAATCGGGGGATTTTTGTCCTATTCAGAGTCCGCTACGTGCACTGCGTAAACGGTCAAGTTTCTCAAAAATAAAAAAGAAACGAAGTCGCGTGTTAAAGTTAGTGTTAGCCCAAAGCAACTATTCCACGCGAACGAAGTCGCGGGCGGAAGCTAGTTTTAATTATAAAGTTAGTCTATACGTATAAAAGTAAAAAAATGTAAATACGAAAACGAATTGGCAACTAGAAAACTTTACTAAAATATCTTATAATTGGCAATATCAAAAATTAGTGAAAAAATCATCTAAAATTTTACCTTATCTAATAAACTTATCATAATTTTAAGTAAAAATATAAATAAATTAATAAAAAACTCCCCTACAACAGATCATAATATGTAATTTTATATAATGTAATATCTCTTAGTATAAAAACAAATTTTTCGAACGAAGCTATTACTTGGCATACACAAGCTTTATTAAATATTTAAAAACGCAAGCTTTGTTTATAGAGCCCTTGTCTGGAGCTAATCCTGAACGTAGTATCAGGTCATGCTTTTCATAAATAAAATGTACTGTCATCAGGGCGGAAGATTTATGCAAAATTTCAGTGTTAGAGGAAGTGGGTCTTATTAAGCTTGCAATGACAAATATACCGTAATTATTTGACAAATATACTAAAATTTCTTGACAAATATACTAATATACAAAACATACACTGCAAGTCAATAAAAGTTTTCAATTATAAAAATAAAATTTCTCAAACACACCATATATATTTTTTAAATAAGTCCAATACAACGAAAAATCCGTTTCTTCCATTTTAATTTAAAAAGACACACAACATGCTTGACTCGATAAAATTTGTTTTTATAATAAAAGACAAGAAATCTGATCGACACAATATTAAACAGTATTATTTTTTTGTCAACATCTACTTTTAATAATACCAAAGAAAAAAAATTTATCAACTAGAAAAGAGCTGATAAACCTCAAACGGATGAACCGATTTTCCCAAATAATAGCTTAGAACACTCTCAACTGAATTAACTTTCAAACAGAAATAACCAAATCAAAATCGGTCCATCCGTTTAGGAGCTACGATGCCACAGACAGACGTCAAATTTATACCACTTTAAGCGTCGGGGGATAAAAATGGAGATAGGCCTATTTCGTAAATTTCCTCTTGGGAAATCGACAGCTATACTAAATTATTATCTATTTACATAACACCTAACAAGTTAAAGGATAGGCATCGTTACAGTCTTATATCAATATTAAAATGATATACATAAGTAGCAAGGCATACACTCCTGATCGAGTATCTCATTTCCGTTAAAAGGCCCACTGCTGGACTCTTGTTTCACATGTAATTGGCATAGCTACCAAGTTGGCTCAAAATTCCTAGGTTTTATACGCTTGTGGACAGTATAGGTACTTGCGAATATTGTGGAGTTTTTAACTAATTTCAACAACTGCCGAATCATATCAGAGTAACATTTTATTATTAAGGCGGTTTCTTACACTCTGTGATTTTAAGGGCAAGTCCGTACCGGTGCACCGTTAGGAACAGAGCGATCGTGGTAGCGCAGACGTGTACGTATGATGTCGTACGTTGTGAAAAGGTACTTATCAATTTATATTATACTTTAGTGATATTATAATAAGATTTAAATTCTTTCCTTGTATGTATTGTTAGCATTTTTTGTTTGCAATAACGTGTATTGTATTGTAAATACAATATTGAAATAGAAGTATATTCTCAAAATCGTAACAGACGCGCAGAAAGTTGCAGCGTTGCGAGAACTCAGGCCGTTCACAAAATCACACAACGTAGGTAGCTAAATTCAAGCATATAGTTAAGATGAAAAAAAATCCACATGTGTCCTACACCTGGTCATAATTTGTTCCAAACTTTAGCTGCTAACACGAGAAACTTATATTTGCCTGAACCTTTAAAGTTCATATCACACACTAAATAAGTTACTTCAATTTTATGATTTATTTTGCCAGTTTATATTATCAGATATAACCATATTCGTCGTTTACGCAGATTTTTTCAAGCGATAACACACTAACAAATTCAAAAAATTCTAAAAAAGTCAGTCAATGTTTCAATAGGCACAAAGACGTATTTAAAATTGACGTAAACGTGTGTTTGTCATTGTCTACGACGTACATGATTGGTTTTACGGAGATATCTCTCTACATTATTTATTATCGACAACACTTCAAATAAGTATTTGATTATTTTATCACGATAGTTTTAAAAAGTATCTAAAAATGATTAATTCACTTTTAATTCACTAATGGAAGAATAACTTCAATGTCTTTGCAAAGTTACATTACACACAATGATGAAATTAAAAACATTACAACTGTCATTGTGACAATATTCAAATTACAACTGTCAAGTTTCTACTGTCAGAGCAAAAGCAGAAAAGACTAATTGTATATTATTTTCAAAATAAATGAATACACTTGGTATAATATAAACATTAAAAAATGTTGTTAATTGTAACTTTATGTCAATATATCTGGCATATGATCATTTTAATAGTGTTACCATGGTTTTTGATGATATGGTTTGACCATGGTTTTGATCATAACTACAGCAGTTATTTCCTAGCATTGATGCAAGACAAACTGATCTATTGTGTGCGAGAAGTTTTACACTTTATCACCAAGTAACCTTACAACGAAGGTAAAGATAATAAACATGACAATACTTGCCTATAACAAGACGTAGACAGAATTTGTTAAGATTCTATATAAATGTATTCAAAAACCTAAGGTGTTTACTCACTTATCGATATGATTAACAATATTCGTGTCATCATTGTGACCCATAACTGTCCCACTATTGGGCTCGGGTCTCTTACAATGTGAGGGGTACATGCTATCGTCCACCACGCTGGCTAAGTGCAGATTGGTGGCCTTCAAACACCCTCGAGAATTTTACGTTATTTTGATGGAATCAATAGATTATCATATGTCGCCAATAAAAATTTAGAACCTAAGAGCAAATTCCAAAAGAATTTTTTTTTCTTATTATGTTAAGAATATCAAAGGTTAAATTCGATAAGTTTCAAGAATTACTAAGATGCAATACATCCAAGACAATAAGATAAAACCAGTCTTTGCTAAAGGTAGCAATAAATATACATTATTAGTACTATCTCGTTTTATTACCGCCATTTTCATTAATACGGTAATTCAAAATGGCGCTTCGCATTCAAGTTCATTGCAAACGCGTCACAAACATTGGCATAATTATTACAGATCTCAGTAATTCCTATAGTGCAAATCGTTATAATTTATCCTCAATACTACATAACGTAGTTGAACAAAATATATAAATTTGATTCATAGCGTAATCTATGATTTAAATTCTTAGCCCATTTTTTTCTAAGCTACCCTTAAACATTGGCCGAGTTGAAATCTTAATCAAACAACATCACCAACACGACCAACGTTTGGACAAATATTTGATTAATCAGCGCCATTGAGATTCATATGCAGAGAAAGAAGAATACACATTCCAAAGCGTAGTACCCGCACCTGGAACCACCGCAGTCAGAGTATTCCTCCTGTGAGTTGGTGTTGTCTGTCTCAACATCCGATAGATGTGGGTATAAGCTGGTCGGTTGTTGGACCACAGTTCCGTTTGGTTCCTTGGTATTATTGTTTACTTTTATCCGCTTTACGTCATCCAGTACTGAGAGAACTACTGGGGAGTCTTGGGAACCTGGAAATAGTAAGAAAATTATTAGTAGTATGAATATAATGGTTTGATTCTAATGGAACACCAAAAGTATAATATGTTATCTAAAACAGAATACTGTCTTTCACATCCCAGTAAATACAAGAGTCTTATGGTAGTTGACTCGTGAAAGATAACGGTAGTTTTAGACAGGTTTGCTCCACATATATTCAGTTCTACTGTTAATACTGAAAATACGAGCAGAAGTGTCACCCATAGCCCTTAGCAACTCCTGGGAGGAATGTTATTAACGCAATACGAGAAGGAAGTGAGAGAATCAGTTGTTGCAATTTCTGCAAACGTGAAGATGACCCGCAAATCTGTACACTGGACTTTCTACTAGTACTGTTATAACTATTGGTTAAACTCTCAGTAGTCAATAAAGACTAACTGACTCCAGGCAACCTATATACGGATGACAGAAAAAGAATGGGACAGAACTTGACTGAATGAGAATAACACACTAACCGTTCTTCCCTTATCATTTGTACCGGGAAGGAGTGGAATAAGTTGCCAGCGTCGGTATTCTCGTTTGATTATAACGTATATGTCTTCAAGTCAGGAGTGAATGCGCTTCTATTAAGTTAGTGCCGCTTTACCATCAGTGACTACGTCACCACTTACATCAGGTGGTATCGTAGTCAAGTGCTAACTTATTGAATATACAAAAAGAAGATAGAGGTTACTTAGGCAGAGGATTTTCACGTGCAATATTCTGTTTGCATATTCTTATGCATATGCATAATTCTTTACTTGACAGATCATAAAATGTAATACTCACTTCTTCTCTTAACAGGCTGCGATCCCACAACTCTATCTCGGTTCTCTTTATCCACGATCGCGTCTTTCACCTCTCGTTTCTTGTCCTCGAATGTTACTTTAGGGACGTTGGATATGATCTCCGGCTTCTTGGCAGCCTGGGCTAGGCTGGTCGTGCTGCCCATGAGCGGGGCCTTCTCCGACGGATCGTGCTCGCTCTGATCATCGTCCGAGTCATTATTCTGTTCGGTCTTTTCCTTGGGCTGGAATTAAAACAAGGTGTATATTAAAAAAATATTTATATTGTATTAATTATAAGTTATTTGAGCTTTCTTGTGTAGATCCTTCTTGACTTGAGTAGTTTCGGATCCGATACCGGATTCTCACCGGGGCATGTTATATGACGGCTTATTTTGGTGTCAGGTTATGTCCTACTAATATTATAAATGCGAAAGTTTGATGGATGGATGTTTGCTATTTATTCACGCAAAAACTACTCAACGGATTTGAATGAAATTTGGCACAGAGGTACATTATTTGGACTCAAGTTACTTTTTATTTTCACATTAAACTTAAACTAAGTAACTCTTTAACATCTAAAACTACATCGCCACTTACCATCAGGTTGGACTGTAGTCAAGCATTAAATTATAATATGTAAAAAAAATACTACGTAGGCGAAGTCGCGGACAGAAACCAGTCAGGTAATATAGTTATTACAGTTTATAAAGTCTAAATGCCACACTCAGAGTCGTTAATGGTACTTAAATCGTACCTTAGCACAGATCTATTTACTTGTGTGTGCATTGTGTACACAGAATTGTGTACTAAGGAGTTAACAACTCTGATTGCGAAGAAAAAAATCATGTAAACGTAACTCTTGGTTAAATTTAACTCTTGGTCAAATTTTCACCAGCATCAAAGAGTTATTCAAAGAGTACCTAATGGCGTATAATAGGCGTACGAGGGCAAACATGCTTTTAACGTCAAAAATTGACGTAAAAATTAACACTTTACGCCTACACCGCAGAGCCTTTAGAAACCGCAATATTTTGTAACTTATGACGAAATTCAAAACTTTAGTATGTTGGTTAAAAGTTAAGAAATGCTGTTCCGTGCAACCATCTTGTTCTTGAGGATAGCAGTCATTAAAAACATTTTAATATCGCCTAATAGCGAGGTAGCAATAGCTTTTAGATACACTTACACGGCCCGTCTTAACCAATAACAACGCACCAATCGAATGCCATGACATTGACAAAGCGATTAACGGAGCATCAAGAAACAACAGGCTTACTTCTAGAAAAGGAAGGGGCTGAAAACAGCGCTAGCCGATACCAAGATCTCTGACTTGCAAAAGCTGAGCTTACTCCCTTTGCCCACACTCGCACATAAGTTTTTGTTATTTACTTTTGTTCATTCTTTGTTTGTCTTTTGTCGTTTGTCAACTGCTTGCGATCAAACCCCAACTGAATTTCGTGTACACATGCGGAGCTTACACTCACAACATAACTATTCTTGTCTGTGTGGTTAATGTCAAAAACTGGTCTAATTGTGGTGTTTCTGTCCATCACGTTTTAATAAACCTCCGTCCTTGGTAATCCAAGGGAACAGAGGGAGCGCCAAAATGCATCGTGATTGGTCGTTTCAAAATAACGTCGCATACAACACACATTGGTCAATCGCGTGCGGGATCTAAAATAAGGCGGATTGATCTAATGTTTTGGTAGAAACACGTCGCCGTATTACTTCGCCCTTTTTATCCTATGTATATATAAAAAATACTTTTGTTGTGTGTATAACTTGTCTTAGTTTAGTTATGCTGTGTATTGGTTATTGTCTGTGATGTAGCGAAAACGTCTTTATGCCTAAAACTACTTTCTTTCGGGTAAGAACTATTTTCTTTCTTTCTTACCCTACATGTCTAGTAGACAAAGTAATGTAGTGGAAGGGCCGTACTAAAGATATTGCCGTTTTAAATTACATTCCGTCACTTGTAATGTCTCTTTTGATACGTCTTACAACACGCTACTATTCTAAGATGGATTCGGCTGGATTTTAAATCGACAGTAAGTCAATTGTCAAGAATTGCTTTTATTTTGTTTTATCCAGACAGACAAAACCCTAAGACATTTTTTGTTGCTCCCCCGCCTGTGTTACCTCCGGTCTTTAACTGAATTTCGTGTTACTAGAATATGATGCTAGGGCCCGCCCGGTACTTCTCTGTGAAATGTAAATAGAAAGTAGTGTAATTATGTTTTATTTCAGACCGTAAGCTATCCGTGTGCCAAATTTCATTGAGATCTGTTCATTCTTTTTTGCGTGAAGGAGTAACAAACGTCTATCCATCCATCCTGACAAACTTTCGCATTTATAATATCAGTAGGATACTAGGACGATGTGTCATATTGACTTGTGTATATCGATTATAGGTGATCAGTAAAGATAAACAACTGCTAGCGCCGGTTTGCAGGAGGATGGGTGACCGCTAGTGGCAAAAAAATTATGAGCGCTTCCGTGCCTCAGAGGGCACGTACAACCGTCAGAACAAATTGGTTATAATTAGATACCAATCGTAAACAATGTCAGTTGCCTTCACACGACCACCAACCCCTCGGACAACGCATACTGGAGCAGTCTGGTAGAGTACGCTTTAAACCTCCTCAGTCATGAGGAGGAGACCCGTGCTCAGCAGGTAACCATTACAATGAAGAGTATAAAGTGTCAAAAATAACTGTGATATCACTGAAGAAAACCAGATTCCATACAATCCAAGGTTTCAATCAATAACAACGTCGTTATAAAACGAATTTACATACGAACATACCGTACAATTAACATAATAAAATAATATTGGTTTTTCCGTAGCACTTTAAATATAAGGAAGTATATGATTATGGTTTTTATCTACACGAACTAATTCTAGAAAATTATCAGTTAGGATTTTTGGGTCAAGGAATCAATCAAGATTTCATGTCTTAAAATGGCAAATTTCATGTAATTTTAGAAAATGTTGAAAAACTTAATATTTAATATATTATATTGTATATATATGTGTGTGTGTGTGTGTGTGTGCGTGTGTGTGTGTGTGTGTGTGTGTAGTCGTACTAGCTGACCCGACAGACGTTGTCCTGCTCAATAATTTAAAATGTTTACTATACTATATACACGTGTATATATATATGTATATTCAGAAGTATCGAAAGAGATAGGTCCTAGTGCAAAGTACATTTTTAACCAGATATGAATAACAATAGAAATGGCATAAATTTCAAAACAAGGGTTTCGAATGCGGGATGAAGCCGAACAATGGTACAAACATAGTACCTACCCGTGCCAGTGAAAACTGCAGAACACTTTCGCGCGGTGAGAATCTAAGATCCATTTCAACTACATTCAAGAAATCCTCTTACATAAATACACTTCTTACTAATCTTACACACTGGGTGTTACTTTCAACTACAGTTACTAGTGACACGAGGCCTCTGGTTATGCTGCGTATTTCGCTATTCGATTCAGAATCGATGATGATGTTAACGATAGATTTACGACAATAATACAATATTTCGGGTCAGCGACGAAAATGTGTCTCGGCACATACCAGCTCACTTGTAATGTGGGCTGGTGTTTTGTTTAGTTCGTTTCAAACAGCCAACACGTAATCACGTTCCACAATGTGTATTCAAATTATTTATTATAACCCTAGTTGGTTGTATCGGTGCAATTCGGATGAATGTAATTTTTTTTTAGTTCGTTAATAATTCAAAGATTGTAACTGTATATTCATGCAGACAATATTTTGTGTTAAATTTATATGCAAGGCGACATCTAGTATATTCTTGATCGAAGGATAGATCATTAGCCGGTTGAAGCGACATTGGTCAGATAGGCTAAAAGAAAAAATATATCCGATATCCGTTATCCGACGATATCCGTTAAAAAAGTCGATCCGTTAAAAGTTAAGTCGAGTCTACCTGAATAACACGTTCACAAAAACATACTCTTACGTGTACTTATAAAAGCTACTCTGCATATTACTCACATGTAAATGACGCATATGTTTAAGGAAATGCCAAAACTAAAGCTACTTCTAAGTCCACGTCATGAACAAAACTATGATGTAAAATAGGCAGAGGCTTTCAAATCCGTTTTGAACGTATCTATAACCACTGAATATACTACATTTGTTTGTTAGTTCCTTTTAAATCGTTCTTTGAATATCTATGCAGAGGAGCTAAGCTCGGTCTTTACGAGATCTATTCAGTATCATACTCTTACTTTTTCGTTCATCAAAAATGTACGTGAATAACATTTAATGCAGAAAAACAGACGCCACATATTTTACTTTAGAGGGTACGCCTTCGGGCGCTCGACTTTCGACACTTGGGTTGGCCACCGGTCCACCTACCGCATTGGAGCAGCCTGGAGTAGTATACTCTAAGACTTCTCAGTTTGAGGACAAACCCGTGTTCAGTAATAGACAATTCGTGATAAAAAAATTAAAAAAAAAATGTATCTATTCGTTTTTAGTGTAAAATTTTACCATGAAAAAAAAATCCACTTCCAGTTTCGTTATTATCCTATTACAAATTAAGTAAAAGGTCAAACAGAAGATTTTTATTACCTCTGAGTGCAATCTGAAAGAGCTGGAGCTAATAAGATTGGGAAATAATGTTCATGAATATTAGATCGGCTTGTATTGCAAGGTCCAATTACTTCACTGGCCCTCCGCTCATTCCACTTGTATACTTACTCTGCTTAAAACAGTCAAACGAGCACACTGCCGATTCTCGTTTTACAATTCGTAACGATATCGAACCGAGTTGGTCGTTGAAGCGCATTTTGGTATTAAAATTCAGAATCTGCTTTCAATTGCACCCGACGATATTCATACGAAAGTCGTTCGAAATAACGAATAACGTATAACTCCAAAAAGTCAGAAGTGCGCGCCCTGGGATTCGAACCTGGGCCGATCGAGTAGATATTTTTAATCACTAGGCTATCACCGCTTTTTGACATTTAGCTAGATATTTGAAATACCTGACGTATCTCTAAATGTATTTCTTGTAATCCAATAAAAACCGCGCTAAAATAAAATAAACATTTCATTTCATTTATCCGCTCATATTTCAGTGCTGAGATCTTATAAAAACACCTATATAAGAACTTTTTCCTCTTCGTTTCTTCACAAGCCAGTCAAACTTCACAGGGCTAATACTTTCTTAAAGTATATTTATATAATAATAGGAATAAAAAACTGAGGAATGAATGAATTACCGTCTAACCGAATACTAGAGTTCAACCAGAACCAGTTGGCTGAAGTTCGGAAAATATTCAACTATGAAGATGTCAACAGACTGCACCAAGATTTGAATATATTTGACGACTGGATCAAAATGCAGTCACATTTTTTGATCAAGGAATATGGTGAGTCTCTTCTAACTCTTCTCTTCTCTTCTAGCTCTTGCCCGCAGCCTCGTCAACGAATAGGACACTGGAAAAATTTGGCCCAATTTTTACCGACTTCAAAAAAGGTATTCCATTCGTGTATTTATATATATATACACGTTCAGAGGTATATATATTACCTTTGAACTTTATACTGAGTGGACTGATTCTATTTTTTTTTTGCTTGTGATGCTGTCCCATTTTATTTTAAACGCCATCTGACGAGCAGTTTTGGAGTTATTCTTCTCTTTAATATTTTTCTTTTTTAAAGCATAACTTTTGACTGGGTGGACCGATTTTTATTATTATTTTATTATAAAGGTAGTAGTTGTATCTTAGATTCATGTAACTTTAAGTGACATCTGACGAGTGTTTTTTGAGTTATTAATATATATATTTTTTCTTAATAATCGTTATTAATTTTCGTTGGTTGTAGTGATTTTTATGATTCTTATTTTATTCAAATGCTAGTATTTGTCGTATAATTTAATATAATTTTAAGCAACATCAGACGGTTGGTTTTTGAGTTAACTTTAATAATGCGTATTTAATTGGTTGTGACTAAGTTAATGTAGTTACGTCAGAGGCATTTGAAGTTGGTTTTTTTAATGATAAAAATTATTATGACCGTCTACAGAAACGTTTTAGGTCTGTCTAAGATTTTTATCAACTTATTAGGTATAATATATCAGTGACACCGGGAAATTTTAGATATTTACAAAAAAACCTTTGACTTCAAAATCTTATATATAAAGAGGCTTCGTACAAGCGTCTACAATATTTGTAATTCTTTTCAAAGTAGTTACTTATTATTGATAAGTACGAAGTAATAAGAAGAAACTACGGTCCTTTTTAATTTATGTTATTTAAAAAGTAACTTATAAAATACATATATATATATGTTTTAAATTGTGCTGTGCAACCGTCCATCTGCTGGGGTCAGCACTTATACGTCACGCGCGACACAAATCAATTAATAATTATTTTCATATTTTTTAGTTAGTTCGCACTTAGTCAGCAAGGGCGTGTGCTCGCTCACTATAGTTCCACGTCATTACATTACATTATCTTCATTTCTTGGATATGGTCTATCTGTGTGCCAAGATTTATCTTAATCTGTTCAACTGTTACAAGTTGAAGGAAAGACAAACATCTTCACAAAATTATACACTTCTAATATTATTAAGATTTCATTACATTATTACTTTACGTTAAGAATTTTAAAGTGAAATTATTAATGAAATATGTATTTTTAAAAGCTTTTATTTAACTTGCAGTAGGTATATTTGTATATT
>DWJZ01005089.1:0-14522 GCA_018249125.1 Asbolis capucinus | reverse complement strand
AAGTTTGACCTGGGTGGGAATCGAACCCACGACCTTCGGTGTAGCAGTCAGGTTCGCTAACCACTAGACCAACTGGCATGTCAAAAAATTATGATAACTACTTTTGAAAATTAGAGGTGTGCGCAAGGTTTCAACTCAAGACCTTCCTTTCGAAAGACCAATGTTCACATCACTAGGTTACCACTGTTCGCGTTCCACACCTTACCTGAATAAAACTTCTAGTAATGGTTTCTCACAAAAACATCTATGTACCGACAGCGGCTGCGACAAGGGACAAATTGATTGTTTGTACTAGAATACGCATAGTACCAATGTTGATAAAAAGTACTCTATTTCTCTCTCCGGACCATCACCTATTTCCACATAAAAACACGTCAATCCGTCGCTCCATTTCGACTTGAAATACGGACAAATATACAATCATATATTTTCATATCTATAATTTTAGTATGGTAGTATCTATTGATATGATATTAATGGTATTTTAGAGGATCTGTACGTCGGAGTGAAGGCAGTAGCAGCAGGTTGGGGAACTCTTACGGAGGAGGGGAAAGTTTCCTGTACTCTCCAGGAGGTGGAAGTACCGGTATTAAGTAATGAGGAATGCCGTAAGACCAAGTATACTGCCTCGATGATTACTGACAACATGATGTGTGCTGGATATCCGAAGACGGGACAAAAGGACTCATGCCAGGTTTGAAATTCATATTAATGATTGCAACCCGTAACTGTCCCACTGCTGGGCTTGGACCACTCACAATGTGAAGGATACAGGCCATGGTGACCAAGGGCGGGTTGAGAGACTTCACTCACCTAGGGAACTTTATAGATAACATCAGGAGCGCAGGTTTTCTCACGAGTTTTTCGTTTACCATAGCAAGTGATAAGCAACTTTTGATACGTAATGATGTTGAAAAATAAACGTGCGCGCCTTTAAACCCTGGACTGGTTGGAGATCTTTGAAGAGAGATATTCCATACTATATCCATACGAAGTAGTATATTCCGGCTTCCTCCGGTACATTTTTCTGACATGATTAATATCAAGTAATTTTTTCGTGAGCACCTTCATTTGATGGATACCCAATTTTTCTCTTACAAATTTGTAGGACAATGTTTGTTAAATTATATAAATATTAAATGTGAAATGCATAGCAGTGTGTGTAAATTTTTGTTGTGTAATTTAATATATTTCCAATGCGTTTTAACACTATCCCCACTTTATTTTTGGGGGAAGTGCCTAACATAAGTTTACCAATAGTTACCACTTTCTTTATATGATATAAATTTGTCGAATTACAGCTTTATAATATAAGGGATCTCTGCGGACTGGATTTAATGTACATATGTATTTGTTTATTTAGGTAGACCAGTGGTTAATATCTAAAGACCCCAGCCACCTATTCAATAATCTGAAGGATGAACTAGCTGTGACACTGCTACCAGCCTCTTTAGATTATGTTACGTGCACATGCTACCTACATAAAGTGAAATTTCTGTTACGTTAAAATACAAATTTGAATACTTCTCATTGTTTTCAGGGTGACAGCGGTGGTCCACTTATAACAGAGAGAAAGTCACATGACAAACAATACGACCTAATAGGTAATGTCCTTACTAATATTATGCTAAAGTTATTCTGTCTGTATGTTACCATTTCAGGCCTAAACTACTGACCCGATTTTGATGAAACTTGGTACAGAGGTAGGTAGGTGGTAAAACGGCTTGCAGGGGTTGAAATAGGGGTTACAAATTTTGCACGGAAAATCTTTATTATCTAAGATAATAATAGTATTCATACATTCGACTGGGTGTTGACTAAGGGAGGTGTAGCAGGTGGACGTAGTCGCGGGAAAAAGCTAGTAGTTAGGTACATACGTAATATTTATATTGTACATTTCTACACCTCGTTCTTTTACAAACAAAGCAGGCCTTTCACTACGTTTAGTGAACTTTTTACAGCCTGTGGTGACCACTTATGGCTTTTTTATTCATCAATGTTCTCTACTAAATATTTGCGTAACGCTTGTAGAATACACTTAGCATTAACATTAAAATTTTGCTTGAAGTATCTGTGATATGAATGTTAATATGGTTGTATAACAAAGTGCCTTTTCATATTGTGGTAATTTGATAACAACTGTGATTTTACCCTAAAAATAAAAAAAATACCTATCATTAGTATTTTAGTAGCTCTTGGCTTATTTGGCAGGAGCCAAATTTAGCATCAACTGATGCAAAATGTTCAAGATTTTTCACATAATCGATATTTTAATTATGGATATGACATGACCGCTCTAAAGCCGCTTCTGCAAAACTGTACTAATTGGTATACTTATTTGTAGTTTGTCAATGGACGTCGCTGACAGTAGTCGAGTCTAAATAATGCCAAATTAAGTATTTAAATTGGGTTAAAATTATAAAATGAAATAAAAAAAATGGAGGAATAATGCATCACGTGTATCATCACACAGAAATACTTAAGTTTCATGAAATACATTATGTTTAAAAAATACGTCATTTAGAAGGTATTTTTATGGAAGCCTCAAACTTCAATCTACAAATGATTAGCGATGCATAACTTATAAACAGTACAAAAGATCCCTTATCTTTCTATGTGCGTAAAAGAATTATAATAATGTATTATGTTACGAGTACCTACTATATACATGTTTTTCGCGCCTATATTTCGACACAATAAAAACTTTTGACAGGGTGACAGTTGATATTTGACATTAATACATCAGTCTTATAAACGTTACGCCTAGTATGTTTTTGCGTTTTGTTGACCATATTACGACACACTACCCCGACCATATGTACCTTAGTAACACATGACTTTCACAATCACGTATACCTGTATTGATGTGATTATTAATTATTTTCAGGCGTAGTGTCCTGGGGAAACGGATGTGCTCGGCCGGGATACCCTGGAGTTTATACTAGGGTACAGAACTACCTCGAATGGATTAAGGAAAATACTAAGGATGCCTGTTATTGTTCCGAATAAGATTTTGAAATATCTGTGACATACTCGTTAAGCCTATTATAAAGATTGACACAGCATTTAAGGTCAAAAAAATATATGCCAGGCAAATATTGCTACAATAAAAAATGTTTTTCAATAATTTTAAGTACATCGACAAAAGGTTACTAAAAACCAAATTTTGTACCTACTTATTTACCTAAAACCGTACCATTATTTTTGTAATTCTAAAATCTTGCTTTTTAATACTGTGATCTCAATAAATACCTACATAACTTTAAATTAATAATAATATCATTTTACTTGTAAGAAGTAAAAAATATTTGTATTGTAAATTACCTAAATAATATAATGTATTTGGTGTCAACTTTCCTGGAAATTCTAGTTCATTTTGAATTAGACCAAAATATATCAATAACTAGGTGTTATTTATAATTTTTTTTGGAATATATATTTATTTTTTAAATGAACGTGACAATGCCATATTTATTTAAGCTTTAGAATAATGTATAATTTATACAATGTAAATTAGGTATATATATTTTCATATTATGAAAAATGTCACTAAAGAAAAATAAAGTGTCAAATATTTTGTTTTATTTAAGAAACGTCTTTACCTAAGTAATAAATAAGTTTTTAGCTTCCTTTTGGGTTTGTTTTTCTTGAATATTAATGAGCGAGAATTCTCATCGCAAAGAGGCCGGCATTTAAAAATACTCATTTTCTTCGTCGGCTATCAACGTAAAATAAAATATAGTATCTTCTAAAATAACGTAACTTGGTTGATGTATGCATATCGATATATCTATCAAAAGCAGTAAGGGCGTAACTCTTCAGTGTAATTAAGAGAACTTACGCCCGGGATACGGATTAAATGCCAAAATAAATTTTGTCTGTAACGCTTTCCAACATAAGCTACTGAACCGATTTTGGTGAAATATGAAAATGAGTAAGATTAGATTCCGAGACAGGACATAGACTACCTTTTGTTGCGAAAAAAAGCTTCGGCATGAACGGGGCCATGAAAGTTAGCAATTAGGCACATGATAATAAATAAATTATATTCTAGCGTTTTTAAAATTTAGAACTCTGTGCGGATGGAATTGGGAATGAACCTACCTTACATTGTCTTTCATTTCCCAAAATTACACGAATCTTTTTCAAATATTGAATATACGATTCTTGACCCAAAAAATTCCTTACACCCAAATATCCATTCCTAATCTGTCTTTATTTAACTTGTGCTGTATCAATAGTTTAAGTCTATATATTCACTCATAGTTCCACAGAAATTGCACGTTCATAAAACTTAACGACTCCACATCAAATGACTACTAACTAAAACTATGAATTTCGAATATTGTTTAAATTAAAAAAATTATTAAAATGAATATAATCATCATCAATATAACCTATAATTCTCCCACTACTGAGCCCGGGTCTCCTCTCACAAAGGTCAAGACTGGTCAAGAGCGAATTAGTAGATGAAGAGAGAATTAGTAGACTTATGAGAACTTTTTGGGGAACTCCTAGGAGCAGGTTCCTCACGATGTCTTGCTTCATTGAAGCGAATGATAATTAACTTGTAGTACGCATAACTTCGAATTTAGGGATGCGCGTCGTGAGATTTGAACCTAAGACCTCCCGTTCGAGATACGTTCAAACTAGTACGCTATCACTGTAACGGACGTAAATAGGACATCACTATTAATCATACCACTACTTACTACGTAAATAGGACATCACTATTAATCATACCACTATCCACTACGTAAATAGGACATCACTATTAATCATACCACTATTCATTTCGTAAATAGGACATCACTATTAATCACACCACTTTCCACTACGTAAATAGGACATCACTATTAATCATACCACTATTCACTTCGTAAATAGGACATCACTATTAATTATACCACTATCCACTACGTAAATAGGACATCACTATTAATCATACCACTATGCACTACGTAAATAGGACATCACTATTAATCATACCACTATCCACTACGTAAATAGGACATTACTACAACCAACTAGCCTACCACTACGGACTCTAATGCAATTTCTACTATTTTACAACAACTAGGGATTTCAATATAATTCCAAAATTGGGGAAGTTAGCTTAACAAAAAATGGTTCCTACTTGCGTTAACACAAAATTAGGGGCAAGGTTATAATTTAAATATATATATATATATACGATATATATATATATATATATATATATATATACGATAATAAGAACAATAAATATACTGTACAAAGCTTGGATTAAAAAATACACTGAAACTTAATTTCATCTACATCAATGATCGCACTCAGTGTCGTTAATGGTTACTTAACAGCTTTAAATTAGAATATAATATGGCTACTTCTTACTTAAAATTCACCTATTTTGGTTTCCAGGATAACGCGTTTTTATGATAAGTATGACTTGATACCGAAAGACGCTTCCGATAAAGGAACTCTTCAACAGTGAATGGAACCATCATATTTTTTTACAAGCTTTTGTTTAACTTTAACAGTGTATGTTTGTATGTTCGTATATTTGTTTGTTACGGTTCAAACCTTACAAGCTTAATTAGACCCACTTTCTCTGAAACTACGGAGTTTTTTACGGATTTTATATAAAGTTTTCATCCTGATGACAATGCATTTTTATGACAAACGTGACCTGATACTACGTTCAGGATTGGGTCCAGATAGGGAAACTCCTCAACGGTTAATAGTACAGTTATGAAATTGTATATGTTTCTTTGTATTACGGATCTATACTTAAAGCTTTGGTTTTAAAGTATTTTTAATAAACCTTGTTATAAATTGATTTTAGTCAAGGTAATACATATATTTTTAAACGAAATATTAATATTAAAACCAAAATAAACGAAACTACGTATTAAAATTAATGTTCGTGAGTCATAGAGGGCATTGCTCTTAGGGGTCATTGCCAAATAAACACGGCTATACAGTCTCGACTAGGCTGTTCAACAACTATTCTAATGTAGCTTTTGAAATGCAACACGTCTCAAATCGTTACCGAAACAATAAATTGTGGTAGTGACCCTTGATTTCTGTAACTCATCTAATGGTACCAGTTTTTGCAAACGTGACTGTTTTTTATTGTTTGTAATGGGTTTCATTTTCGGGCTCCATGGTCATAAATGCGACAGGTTTGAGCTCATCAATACATTGATACATGTTTCGACTTGCATTTGATAACTTTGTTTTAAAGTACGTTGGTGTTTAATTAAAAATGTGGGTGTTTTATTTAGTGCTGAGTTTGGCTGTGTATGTTGGAGGCTTTGACCAGGTAAGATTTATGTTACATGTATTCTAAGCATGTCGGCTTAGAACAGTACATTGTTTAACTGTTTTTGTGTCGAATTTTGTTAAGACTTTTTATGTAAATTGCCGACAAAGCAAACCCGATTCAGTTTCGCTGATAAACATTACTTTAACAAACAGCCGATGCGTTGCAAACAGAAAAAGTACAGTCAAATGCGCGTTGGACATGTTGTAAATTATTTGCAATGATATCAATTTCTTCCATCGGCAGCCCTTCAATCGGATGTATCCAACCATTGGAAAAAGTTTAACTCCACAACATGCTCAATAATTTGTTCAGTGTACCAAAATAATTTTACTATCAGTTAAAAATAATATATATATTTTATATCGCTTTTTGGTTGAATCTTAATCTAACCTTACTCCCTTAATTACGTCCAATTTTGATACATTAATTTTTGAATATATTTCATTTGTTTCAAATGTTAATCTGGTCCCTCCAGGGTTCTAGACCTCCCAGTGTAATCCTCTTGCGTCGTGGTAGGACATCTTCTCTCCAATATCATCTCTGCTAACTTTCACTGTCTAGAGTCTACCGAGCATGTTTCGTTCGTATTGTAAGAGAGCCAGCTCTGTTCATTCTCTCCGTCATGACATTCCTTCTCATTCTTCTGTCACCCTTGTTGCGATATGGAGTGTGTCTGGGGTCCGTTACTTTCATTATTGACCTGGTAGCTTCAAGATTACTGAAGCTATTACTTCCCTTCTTTTTGTCCTTTTGTTCTTCCGTGTGTATGGGTGTATCATTTCCTTCCTGGTGATGAACGTGTAAGTGACACCGCAGCCTAGCTTTGCTAATATCCATGGGCTGTAGTGATCACATACAATCACCCATTTGGTTGTTGACCTGCTTAGAATATAAAAAACCTGAGCAGTGTATGTTTTCAGTTCCAGGACTATAGAGTGCCCTCTGAAAGGTATTACACGTCTTCAAAAGTTCAAATACCTCCATGTAGAGATTGCAGTAAGTTAAATTAATTTTAAAATACATTACGAAACTAATCTCTAATAATATCTTTTCTTTTATATATATTTTTAGAGTTTTCCGTTTGGAAAGATCAGTTGCTATAGGATAGCAAGACTAGTGATATGCGATGAGCAGGTCAGGTCGAGACGGCTTGACGCGAACTCCGGCCCGAGAGGCAGCTAGTTCAGAAGTTACCCAAATTCTTAACGCTAGATTAATTCAACAAAATATAGTAAAAAACTTACAATTTATACAAACAAACATTTTATATAACCAAAACCATAAAATACAATTATTACCTTATGAACATTAAACAATTATTTTATTGTAAACTACAGATTTATTATTGCTTTATTATATATTTATATACAGATTTATAATTTATAAAACTGACCTTATATTCCAGTTCCATACCAAGCATCCTTGTCATTAATATACATATTTATGGACATTAGAATACCCGTTTCCTATAAACTGGGATTTGATTCATAGATATGTGATGATAGATCAAGAATGAACTTTAGCATTTTATTATTAAAACGTACACCGAGCCCCACAAAAGATCGTTGCACCTTACGTGTGTTATAAATGTGAATGTATGTTCGTCGGAATGTAGCAGTTAAAGTATTTTATTGTATCCAGGTTGTGGTGAGAGGAATGAAGAAGGAAGAGTAGTTGGTGGTACTAGTTCTAACATGAACGCGTTCCCGTGGATTGCGAGACTCATATACTACAAATCTTTCGGCTGCGGTGCATCTCTCATCAACGACAGATATGTCATCACTGCTGCACATTGCATGAAAGGGTATGAAATTTTTTGGACGGAGACAGAAGGTTTTTCTCTCTAACTCGAAAGCGTACACTTCATTTTACCACCAGCCCAGCGGTATACCGTCCAGATAGTACGCGAGGAAGTACAGAAGACTATTTTGCCATCAGCGGTCAATCCACCTGACAACACTTAACTCGGTCATTTATGAATCTCTTACACGTAACTAATATAGAGAGACAAGGGAACTCCTCAATGGTTAATAATACAGTTATGAAATTTTGTTTCTTAGTATTAGGGCTTATACTGTATAATACACAAACACATACATACACAAGACATACGCTGGCGTTCACACACTCACACACACACACACACTCGTACACACTACTTACTAAGCATTGTTAATTGTCATAATGTTAATTAAATAAAATGTAATTAGTGCTGAAAGCCTAATGCCATAAGTAAAAGCCAAAAGCTCAGCTTAGGCACCAGTCTCCCACAGTATACATATCATTGATGATTGGTATACTGTGGTGAGAACCAAATAAATTCAGTATTATTATTATTAGTCATCTTGGTTTATTCAAATGGTTATTTGATTATTGGTTATTTGTGCATTTAGGTTCATGTGGTTCCTGTTTCGCGTGACATTCGGCGAACACGACCGTTGCAAGTACGCCCACCGTCCGGAGACTCGGTACATCGCGAAGATCATCGCACACAACTTCACCCTCACCGAGTTGACCAATGATATCGCGCTGCTGCTGCTCAGTGAGCCACTTCAGTATTCTCACACGATCAGACCTGTCTGCTTGCCTAAATTCAGCAGTGAGTATGTTGTTTTTCTTTTATCACATTCTTTTTGTTTGAGTCTCTCTAACAGGGTTTTATTCTTAGACAGTGTACAATATTGGTCGGCAATTTTTTTTATATGAAGGTCAGAAATGTTATAAGGTATTGGTATGGGCCGTCGTCGTGTGCAGTGTCGTCGATGCAAAGTTTCGTCGTGTAAAAGGGGCCTGTGTGGCCCACGGACCGCGAGTTGCAAACCTCCGCTTTACAATATCTTGTTAAAAATCTTATTACGTATTGTTGTATTGCATCTGCTAATGCTTCATATAATTGACGGCAGTCATGGTAGTGGCCCTGCCGCGAAGAAACGTGCAGGATTCAGCCGAGGCAAATATTGATGGGATTGATAAATATTTTGTTCTTGGGATTTTCATGTAGTGTAGCCAATAGAGAGCAATTTACGAGGAGATTAATTTTTTTTTATATATATAGTAACGCACTAAAATGCTTTTTTTTATTTTAACCAACTACAGCTTATAAAATGGGATGGGATGTGAAAAAGTACCCAAAAAAAACTTATATCGCGTACGCTGCGGAAATGATTGACAATAGAGCAAAGTGATGTATTATAGTTTTATAGAGGATATCAATATCTACAAATAAATCCGTAATAGTGTATGTCTAAATGTTACAATTTTCTGGTAACTGGTTCTTCCGAAGCGAAGCGAGGGCAGATTCTAGTGTTTAATACAATTTTATAGTAAAAAAGACAAAGTAAGAAGTGCAGGCAAAGGATATAAAATTATTCTGATAATGATTCAGGTCTTAGTGACTTTGAAAAGACCTTTTACGCGGCAGGTAGAAGGTCCCACACGGGTATTTCGCAAGACTGGTGTAATAAAGCAGGAAATGTTTTGTTTCTCCCTTTTTAATAATATAGTTGTTCAAATGTGAAGAGGACTCATTCGTGGAAGGTTCCGTAATATTAAATCTAAGAAAATGTGAGCCTTACTTAAAGGGGTACGCTATAATTTTATTCCTTTTGTTCTTCTTAATTCGACTAATATTATAAATTCAATTTTTTGTGAGGATGGTTGAATGGTATTAAGGATAGTTAAAATAATATATTAAAAATATATTGGTAACATTCATATAAATTAAAGCCTATCTATTTACTTATTGTTGCGTAGCGCTCTTTAATCATTGCTATTTTCTTACGGCAGGGGCTACACAATCATGACTGTGTATGCCACCATTTTGTATTTATTTGCTAAGTGCTTCAAAAGATTAAGTGAGTCTCTCATAATTTTCTGAACTTTAATAATCTACTGCCGAAATTTACTAGATTTTTACCCAGCTGGATGTTTGTTATTCCATCACGCAAAAAGTACTGAACTGATCAGGATAAAATTCAGTGTATTTTTATCAATGTACCTACCAAGCCACGGCTGGAAACTAGAAATTAATATTCTTAAATAATTTCAATCACGGAGGATTTGGTATTGCAACCGCGTATCTTTAATTTTAAATATTATGTACATATGTATTAGAAGTCATTTATTAACTAATTTGGTGCAGGGAAAGATTATCAGGAGACCTGTACATCCTCCTGAGAGGTCTCTATAAAGTTTATGAAGATGTTTGAAGATTATGAAAGTGCACTTGGCCGGTGTGGTGGAATGTGGTTCATACACCTCATATCGCAAATAAGACCTGAGACCACTAATGGGACAGTTAATTTACACTTTATTACATTGATTCAGTGTTGCTTAATTAATATTTATATAAATTAACGTTCACATTGTCCTACACAATCAAGATTTTTTGTAAGATAAAACGTTCATGTCTTATCCAAATGAAGCCACTCAAAAAAAATTAGCTTGATAATAACAATTAGAAAATAAAGTGAACGGGACTCCAAAAAATTACGGTTTGCATTGATAAATAATTCCAATCTAAACTTACAAAGTACAAACAATCACGTTGATAATATAAGTTGTACATTAATACAGCATTTCAAATTCATAACGTATTTGATTTGAATAGATATAGATGAGAATTAAAGTAGAAGTAAATACAACCTTAAGGTACCTTCCAACAAATAATAAACAGAGCGCTAATATTATGTTTTACATGTTTTTGCTATGTACTTTTCCAAGGCACTGTGCCGGACTTGGTTTGCAATCGATTTTACAACCTTTGATGGTAGAAGGCCTGCTGGCCGATTCTCATTTCACAAGTCGTGGCAATATCGTAGCAATTTTGTCGTTGAAGCGCAATTTGCTATTTACATTCGCAATCTGCTTTCAACTGCATCCATCCGAAAGTCGGACGTTAACGATATGCAACCTGTATTCCGTAAAAATTCTACGTATTGAAGTGCAATAAAACTAAATTACATCGATGCGAATGTTGTTCGCGAACGAAATGTCATATGTATTTCGCTGACATAGAGTTGAAGTTCTATTGAAGCGTAGATAATATTAATACCAATTTCCAACTGGTTTCTGAATTTGAATGACTTTGAAATGAAGTAGAACAAGAATCAGCCGGCTGTATTGACAGATTTGTGCATTTCATTTCATTTGCAGAGTTTCGTCGAAAATTCGGCACTCCTATAATTTCGTCATGTCTGTCCAGCCACATTCTTGCGCTGAGACCTCCAGTGCTAAAAAGATGTAATTTCTACCTCCCCTACAGGCAAAGCGGGGATGAAATTTTTTAGCTACTCTGGCTGGTTCGGTAGTCTTATAATTTCAAATAGTTTTTAAATGGCTTAAATCAAAATGTTTTTAATCGTTTTTGTTCTAGGAAGACTGGTTTAGGGATATAGGGTTGCGTTTTAGAAATATTAAGCATAAAATGATTTTTTAAAAGTCATGTGCATCTATTCTCTATAAACTAAACGGTTCTTTCCAGAAATAAAAAAAAAACCTAAAACGTGCTTAAATAGCTTTTTTGACACGCACTTGGCTGTTTTTTTACATGTTACATTTTTGGTGGGTCTGTTTCTACAATAATACTTTACCAAATACTAAAATAGTAATTTGAAGATAAAATTTTAATTGAAATGTCGTAATTTTTAGCCAACTTAAAAGTCAAGTCAAAAGTCTCAAGTCGTCGGTATTTTTTTTTAGATCCAGAAGACCTTTATACAGGAGTGCTAACAACAGTGGCAGGATGGGGCGCTGTGGGCGAGACTGGCAACTGGTCATGCACGCTACTCGAAGCGCAGGTCCCAGTCCTCAGTAATGAGGAATGTCAGAGCACCAACTACAATAAATCCAAAATTCGCGATGTCATGATGTGTGCTGGGTACCCTGCAACTGCGCATAAGGATGCTTGTACTGTAAGTAGATGAATATTAAATTCTGTGAATGTCTAACTAGTTACGCCGGGAAAAATAAAAGTATTGTTAAAAGCTTTTATTTAACTTGCATTGTATGTTTGTTAGTATATTTGTTAATTACGGGTCAAATTTTGCAAGCTCAATTATACCCACTTCCTCTGCATTGATATTTAGCATACAGCGTCAGTTCTGATGACAATGCATTTTTATGATAAGTATGATCTGCTGTTGAGCGCAGGATTGGCTCAAGACAAGGGAACTCCTTAACGGTCAACAATACGGTTATGAAATTCGTTTTGTATACCGTCCAGTCCATTGGGGCTCTGTAATTAAAGCTTGTGTGTTTTAAATATTTTTAATAAAGCTTGTTTTTAATATATAACACTGAATCAGTATGGACTCTGCGAGTAATCTTTGGTTCTTTCTGAAAAGAGTGACATACTTTGTAATAGTTATACATAGATCTGATATATTCAAACAGGCAAATTAAAAGACGTCCAGTGAGAGCATCTTAATAATGCTTAGGAGTTTAACGGGTGCACGCCAGGTCTCCCCTCATACTAAGGACGCACAGGTTCCTGCTCATACTAAGGGCGCCTAGGGCACATCCTAGCATGGCGCTCCAATGCAAATTGGATCCACGTACCGACCTGCTGTTGCTTAACATTTTCAATTGCTTACTGTCGGAACAAGCAGCGCTATGAACGCTTCACCTCATATTACTGCTACTATTACTAGCTACGCAATAATGGGTCTCAAAACGGTCTTTACTTGTTGGGTCTGTATTCCCATGTATGCTTTTCATGTAATCGGGTCCATTATACCTACAATCCGTGTAACTTGATGAAAGCAGGACCCATCCGCGGCTTCACCTCTGAGATCTATTGATAAGAAGTAATCTATATGTTATTTCACACTATAATTTGTCTATGCCAAATTTCATTCAGTCCCGTTCAGCCGTTTTTGCGTGAAGGAGTAAAGAACATCCACAATCATAACATGGTGAGGAAACCTGTGCTCCTGGGAATTCAACATAGAGTTCTCCAAGATTCCTGAAGTCAACCAAATCTCGGTTTCTCAGTGTACAACCTATACCGTCTACAGTACATCCGAGCCCAACTGTGGGACACTTATGTGTTGGAAGGAGTCTGGACATATGTTTGGCTAACTGATAATTATTGATAATTATTGATTGTTTCAGGGGGATAGCGGCGGTCCTCTTATCAAGGAAAATGTCGAACACGCTTACGAATTAATAGGTAAATATTTTATCTTAAAACACTAGCGCCCGCCTGCCACTTCACTCGCGTCACTTCGCAGTTATTGCGCTTAAGAGTAACAAATTGCTATCTGCTTATCCATTCATTTTTTTCGAATTTATAATAGAATTAGTGAGGGTAGAATGTGTTTAATGTTTTTTATTACAATTTACATAATTTTCAGGTATCGTATCCTGGGGATATGGTTGCGCCAGAAAGGGTTACCCTGGCGTGTATGCTCGGGTAACCAAGTACCTTGACTGGATCCGGGACAACACCGAGGATGCTTGCTACTGTGATTATTAATAAGAAATAAAAATATCCTAAGTTTTAACCTCGCTTATCGATTCTCTAAATAACTTGTAGTATCCTTACTTTAACTCGCTTTATTGGTAATAAATATTTGATATTATTTTTTCCTAGAGATATGACTTTATTTTTTTAGATCATTTCTTTGTTTCTCCTGGCTTTGATTATATTCCGGAGAAATTCATTATATTTGTCTATAGTCTGTGAAGGAATTAAAAGCAGTAATCTGTGGGACGGGAAGCACTTGATGTTATTATACGTTAATGTCGCTTGGACGTATAACTACAGTGTCGTTAAATTTTAATTCTAAACAAAAAAAGGCGTATAACCAGTGACAGATGACGGAGTAGAGTTGACATCAGATGTCAAAATGGATTACTGGTAGATTGTTTTATTGATCGATGAATAAGTTCTCAATAATGCTCACATACTCGAATAGTTTTTGCATATTATCCCGAGTCACCTTGAGTCATCATATTTTTGGACTTGATTTGAGAAAACTAAAGTTTTTTTTTTATATAAGTTGTTATATAGGCGATGCGCTACAAAGTATAACTACTCACTATAAAATACGAAGTGTTCTACTCTTTGATTCAATGAATTAGGTGCATAATTTAATAGCTTAATTTTAGAACTTACGAGTATGTTTAAATATGTCTATTTACGAGGGTCAAACTGAAAGTTCTTAGAAAATCAAAAACTAAGTAAACTAACAAGTTATTGATTTTATTATAA
>DWJZ01005088.1:0-14523 GCA_018249125.1 Asbolis capucinus | reverse complement strand
GTAAACTTCACATAAACCATCTACTAAATAGTCCGAACAAAGCCTAAACATTTGGTTTGGATAGGTGAGCCCGTTCTAGAGTTATAAAATTTCAACGAAAAGTGGCATTGATTTTTATATACATACATATGTATACAATGTTACTTCTACAAAGAACTGAAAAATCACGAAAGACTAAGCTCTTCGTAATGAGGTTTAATCTAGTTGATCACTGAACTCAAAGTCTTACTAGAGATGTGTACGCTGTGCTTAACTTGTTTTGCTTTTGAGACTGAACTTTGAAAGGCAATTTAACACTAATTAAGACTGGAGCTAAGCGAGTAGTGGCTTCATATTTTATTTAAGTAGGTAAATTATCTAAAACCTGGATAGATTTTAGATAATTCAAATGAATTAGGGGTATTATGGAGATAAAATCCCTAATTCCTTTAAAGATGAAATAAAAGGTTTTTTCAAACCACACTTTTTCACCCCTTTTATCTGTTTCTCTCCATTCATTCTATCCCCTAACTCAAATAAATGGTGACTAATATAACACGTGACCCGCAAATAAATATTTATCTGTCCCAGAAATTTTCTCTCGGGCATGAAACAAAATCGGATCGTTGAAATTGATTCGTAAAGGGGTAACCAAATAGGCAATTGGACCGTCGCTATTACATTTATTCAGAAAAGTTTTAAAGTACTGAAATATATTAATTTTCCACTCCAGCGCGAGCAGCGTGGTCCATTGCACCTATTAACATACGTCGGGTTGTCAACCCCTGATTGTTAATTACGTTTAAAGGACTGTGCATATTACATCCACTCCGTTATCACTCATATAAAACCATTGCAATACGAACTTTACATCGACGTACTTAGAGTTTAGTTTTATATGACCCTTCGCAATTACGACGTATCCACTACGAGTCACTGCAGGTTTTTTTATGGAAGTAGCCGACAAATGAAGAGATCATAGCCCGACGGCTTATTTTGATTGTAGGCTTTCAAAAAAGCTGAGCAATACCAGGCGTGGTTGGCAGGAGGATGACCGCTAGTGGCAAATATTTTATGTGCACGTAAAATCGTCGGTCCCAGTTGTTATCGTTACGTAGCAATATTTAAGCCACGTCAGCTGCTAGTCAGCTGGCATAAAAACCTTGGGTTGGCCACTAGCCCCTCCACCAATCAGCACTGGAACTGCGTAATTCAGTATGCTCTAGGCTCCTTAGTTTGAGTTGAAGCGAGCCAGCCGACAAATGAGTAGATGAGCTGCATATCACTGTCTCCCATGCACATAAACAACAAACGCAACATCGCGATGTTTTCTGCCAAGATAAAAAAACAAGCATTCAGGTGGAACACGATGAGTCGTTTGATGGCTGAATCAAGCAACCGGGGGTAACTAGCTAGAAAAGCTTAAAAAAAAGATACATAATATTTAATAACTTAATAATAATATCGATAATATTAAGAAGAAACAGTTTATTTTACTAAACATCATAGACGTTACAATGAAACAAAATGATAAAAGAAAAAATTAAAAAAGATGAATATTCCAATATTTTAAATGCTAAATCGTCGTCGTGTCGGCGTAATGTGCGAAGATCTTTTACATCTTTAGGATAAGTCTGGTTGTCAGGTTCTGATGGTTAATTACGTTCAAAATAACAAGTCCTGAGTAAAATGAGTTCTTTGTTTATTTTTATATTATCCATATTACCGTTTTTGTAGATATTTTTCGACCAGTAGGTAGTCAACGCGACAGCTTGACTATTATGAATATTTATGTGAAATTATAAATTAATGAACAGAATATTATGACGGTTAAAAGCAACATTGCGAATCCGCAAAATGCGACATATTTATTTAGTAAATCTTTAATACTGCTAGGATATACACGTAATGTTTTTTGGCATTCTTTGCAATTATTATTTAAAATAATAAATAATTTGCACCACAAGGGCCTATCTTTTTACATTTATTTTAATTCGTTTAATTAGTATGTAAATATTTATTTTATAATTATTATTAATCTAATATGTACTAACCTAAAATAAGTTATTTAAATCTTTGTACTTTGTGTTGAAATTAGAAAAATATATCGAAAATTATCTCCAGACTCGAGCCATTTTGAGTCTAAAATAGAAAAAAATAACAAGTTTCAGTAACTCTTGCATCTGTTATAGTTCTCATGAACTATTAGGTTGAACTTAAAAGCTGCAAACGTTTTCTAGAGAAGAGATGATGCGAAGTAGATTGGTTTTTCTGATCCCAAATTTTATATTTTTACAAGCTTCTCTTTAACTAACAACATACACGTTTGTATATTTGTTTGTTAAGTCTTCGGGTTATATCGTGCAAGCTTAACTAGACCCACTTCCTTTTTCACAACGGAGCTGAAATTTTGCATACGCCTTCCGTACTGATGACAAAGCATTTTTATGATATGCATGACCTGATACTACGTTCAGGATCGGCTTCAGACAAGGGAACTCCTACACAGTTAACAATACAGCTATGAAATTTTGTGTATTTCTTTGTATAAGTGATCTATAATTAAAGCTTGTGTTTTTAAATATTTTAACACTTGTTTATGAAAGTTTTATTATACAGTACGCACGATGGCCCTGGCGTTGGCTCTATACGGCTGATGCAACCTCCCGATCACTACAAATTAAACAATTAATAAATTTAAAAAATATTTTTTTTACAAACTAATTTACTAACCCTGTGACATAATTTCAATATAATTATATTAATTGACATAACGTGAATTTATTTAATTTCTGACATAATCATTTGTTGTAATTCTTACCTACACTAACGAATTGGGGTATTTCGTAATGTTTGATGTAATTGTATTATAATAATAAAAATAAGGGATAATAAACTAGGCTGTCAGCGTGTGTTGTTACTGACAACGACATTTGGCCAATTATACAAGTAATATTATACTAGTAAATGTGTAAAGTAATACTATTATACTAGTAAATGCATAAACTGAGTTAGTTTATCACCTCTTCACGCCTAAACTACTGAAATGATTTTGATGAAACTTGGTACATAGGTAGAATAGAACTTGACGAAAAACAGTTCAACAGTTCTCGAAGGTGTGAGAAGTGTACCAATCCGTATTTGGCCATGGTTGCCTAGACCACATGGTTAGAGAAGACCCAGCAGTGGAACAGTTACGGTTGTCATTAACATAGTACACATCTCGCAAAACAATCACTCAACGGTGGTTTAATTACGGCCTAGCTGAACCAGTTACCGTTAGGTACATAATGGCACAGTTTATAAATTAATCGCTATTGTAATCACAGATGGCTACAGTTCAACGGATTCAGGTAATAGGGAATTATAGTCAGCAAGTAAATAGCATTGAGCTTAGTGGTTTGAACTCTGGACTCTTGAACGGAGCTCCCTGGTTGTAATTCTGCACGCACCTCTGATTTTTAAAGTTTACAATAAAACTGTAACGGGGTCAATTCTGTACATTAAGTATTTTTTGAAAATTTTAATGCAGGGAGACTTTGATATCGTTCGATATAGAAACTCAAATATATTTTTTGAATTTTTTTGTTTGTCTGTCTATTCGAGCTTCACATAAAAACCACTGGACAGATTTAGTTGAAACTTGGCATAGTTTTAGTTTACTGTCGAATGGTAATAGGATATATTTTATCTCGGGAAACAACGGATAACAGATCAAAATTAGTACGGTAACTTCGAAACCAATGGACCAATTTAGATGAAATTTAGCATGTTTGTGGCTTTTATAAGGACAAAGGTTATAGGGATTTTTATCCCAGAAAACTGCGTTGTTCCCGTGGGATAATAGGTTAAATTTGTATGGCAACTCTGAAACCACTGGACAAATTTTCTTCTGAAGCGAAACGAGGTCAGTTTCTGGTGAACGTTTAAGAAATTGACTATCACTTGTTACTTTAATCCTGACTTTTTGTTTAATCCTGAGTTAGTTAACGATAATCTCTTACTTACTTTCATTGTCAGTTATTTATACAGATCCAGTGCCTCATAAATCGCCATAAATATCTCCATGAAATAAATGTCTCTATCCAGAAAATTGGGAAACGTTACGTTACCTTAACTTCCAAGAACCTTCAGATCGATATATCAGCATCCGGATGAGACCGACATGATTGGCGTGTCTGTGCGGCGCGACGCCATAATGAACGGCGTACGCCATCATCCATCACCACTTCCACTAGATTTACCAACTTGATCTGATGACGTAGCAATATGGCGTATCTTGAGTTACGAGGTTACCGTAATTTGTTACGTTAACGTTGTACGGGATTGTTTGTTACAAGCTTTTATTTAGGTTGTATTTTTTTGAAATATTATAAATGCGAAATTTTGTGAATGAATCGATTTTTGTTACTTCTTCACACAAAAACTACTGATAGAAACTCAATGAAATTTGGCACAGGGATAGATTATAGTCTGAAAAACTACATAACCTCCTTTTTATCAAAGTGTTTGCCACGCGGGTGAAGTCGCGGGCGAGACTAGTTCTTACTAGTGTTATAAATGCGAAAGTAACTTTGACTGTCTATTTTCACTTAAACCACATGAGTAGTACAGAAACTTATGGAAATTTTTGGTACTTTTTACCGACTTCAAAAAAGGAGGTATTCATGTGTAGTTTTTTTATATACATACATATGTTATCTCAGAACTTTTTACTGAGTGGAACGATTTTGAACAAATTCAAATTGAATTTTTTCAAAATCGTTCCACTCAGTACTACTCAGACGAGTAGTTTTGGAGTTATTGTTCCTTTTAATAATATTGTATTTCTTGTTTATTTTTAAAATTTGTATGTAAGTTCTTCATTATAAACGTCATCAATACTTTATAGTAATGGTGGTGTTTAGATGTGAGGTGAGACGCAGATGTACTCGCGGGAAAAACCTAGTGTTTTATAAATAAAATATTTACACTCATACTTTTCATTCGGCTTGTTACATGGACTTATTACAGGATAATGTATCCCACCCAAGAACAAACATTTATCTATCATGTCGCTCGTTCCAATCGGGAAACTGCCCAATAAGTTTAAAGGGCTGTTTTTACTTTGTATGTTTGTTGGGGGAAATTCTGGTTGAATTAGATGTAGGTACTTCTTAAATTGTTTTATTCTTCAATCACAGCAATTAAAATAATTTATATTAATATATTTTAATTTTTTTTTTAATTGTATTCTTAAATTAAATTAATGTCACATTAAATTAATGTTACAATTAGAAAAGGTCAAAAAATTAATTTAATGTAAAAAAAAATTATAAAAACTATTTTAAACTACTAGGCTACCATAGCTTATGTAAGAGTTAATTGTCAGCACGAAATACATTTTTCGTTCAGTTTTGTTCAGTTATTATTGAGTCTCTAGTTAGCGACTATCTGATCACGTCAGCAAATCTACTGGAAGCGGTGATAGATGCTCGCCGTTATTAATTACGTTGTCACGATAGAGCGGGACATTGCTATCTTCTGTCTCAGCTCTCCTCTAACCATTGATTTGTTTAATTACAGATTTATTTATGGTCAAATATGTGTTTTTGATGCCAATTAAGTAGGAATTGTAAAGTTTTTTACAAGCTTTTATTTATTTTGGAGTGTATGTTTGTATAACTGTATATTTGTTAAGTGTTACGGTCAAATCTTACAAGATTAGTTAGAGGAGCTGGAATTTAGTACAAGCCACCCGTCCTGATGACATACATACATTTTTATGATTGACATGACCTAATGAAAAGGGAACTCTTCAACAGTTAACAATTCAGTTATGAAATATTGTGTATTTCTTTGTATTAAGGATACATAATTAAGGCTTGTGTTTATAAATATTTTAATAAAGCTTGTTTTATCATCAGATCTTGTCCCGTCTCGTCAAACAACGGTGATATAAAAATCGAAAAAAAGGTTTCTCAATTTATTTTATCAAAAAACATGGCATTATGTGATCGCCGATTCACTGTGAATTTTTTGTGACGAAAGTAGCGCCGATACCGTCGACCAAGTAAACGAACGGTCGATGGCTGATACCCATTAAATAGTATAGTTTTTGCTGTTAAGTAATACAAATTTGCGATCTCCGCGCAATTATAAATAAATAAATATCTCGAGACATCTCACACACGGCCATCAGACCCCAAACTAAGCTTGTACTAGGGTGATCAGACAACTGGTAAACATACATATATAAATTTAATTACATACGATCTTTACACACATATCGATATTTACACCCAGACACATAGGACAAACATTCCTGCTCATCACACAAAATTATGACTTGGTTGGGAATGGAACCCACGACCTTCAGTGTAGCAGTCAGGTCCACTAGACCAACCGGCCTGTCAATTATCGCAAAATGCTTAATCCTTTTACGATTACGAATAGCCCCACTTTGTAAATACTGCGATTTTTACATGTACATTAAGTTAGAAATAGTGATTTATCTGAAACAATACAATTTACTTTAATTGAACTATTCCCAGCATACAAATAACAAACAAACAGTTTCAGCTATTTCTCTATTTGATTAATAATAAGTACAGTTAGGTTTATTTAGTACTCTGGGGAGTCTGGTACAGTCGAAAACATTCTTTATAATATAAATCCAATGTTCTGATATTGTACTATCAGTGTTAAAATTGGACTCATGTATATTGGTACAGTTTTGAGTATTATTATTATACTAGCTGTTTTCTGCCAATATGTCCGCCTGGTACACCCCTCCCACTTTTCTTTCTTCTCTCCTATATCCCCTCCCCCCAGTCAACATCCAGCGTATAGCTGGCAGTCGTTAAACATTGTCGGAGGGTGATTAACATCTTTCTATAATCCCGCGGGAAAAAAACCAGTGTTCGGGATAGTAAGTATTTTAAAAATAACCCCGCCTATAATTGAGCTCAATTTTATTTTAATCAGTTATTTTAAACCTGTTATTTTGCAGGAATAAAGCTATTCCCTGGGATAAATATTCAATAACCTTCTCCGGTAAATGGACTATCAAATACCAAAAGAATTTTTAAATTCGGACCAGTTGTTCCTAAGATAAGCCGATACAAACAAACACACTTTTCAGCTTCATAATATCGGTAACAAACACAGGAAAAAATAATAAAGATGAGTGAATTCCAGTCATTCTGGTTGAGAAGAAGTATTCCGATGATATATACAATAACGGAGATGAGTTTGTTTGGTGGAAAATTTCCAATAAACCGTGAAACACGAGATGTCCGTCCGTGCGTCACGCACGCAACTCATAAACTAATCATCATATTACCCCGGAGCGTACCGTAGGGTATTAGCAGCTTCGAGCCACGGAGACGGCGTGTGCACTGAGCGTAACGTATTATCAGTCACAACTGAAAAGGTTTTTACTAAATTACTGCGCTTCACCATCTAAACCTCAGTCTTAGAATAAAAATCAAAATACTAAGAGAGTGAATAATTAAAATACTCTGTGGAATCTCTCGCAAGGTTTCGAAAAAAATATATATCAAAATAAGTACATTAAAATAGGTTTTGAGGTAACATATACAAAAGAATTGAAAGCAATTTTTTTTTGATCTCGGTTAAAATAAAATGATTCACGGTGTAAAATATAAAGTCGATATATCTAATATTTTGTCATAAACAATTCGCTCTAGATAAATGGTAATACAGGCATATCGAAAATTAAAACATCTCTAAAATTTATTCCGTAGAATATCAGGGGTAGGTAGTTAGTTCTGTGGCCCGACAGAGGTGCAGAACTTTTGCTAAACCATTTAACTTCGTTTAAGAGGTCTTTATTTCGCAGTCCGGGGTTTTACTAAATAGGAAATATTCATAACCTGATATTTTACTTTGCTTCAGGCGATATAGTTACCTCATCAAGTATTTTTTACTTCACATTTTCCGCTAAAACAAAAGGTTATTTTTGTTAATAAGGCAAGCTACAACATTTATTTTCAGTTCGATTTTCCATTTTAATATTTTGAATGTTAAAGTGTATGTTTGTTTGTTTGTCTTTCACGTCGAAACAGAGCGATGGATTGACGTGTATTTTTATGTGGAGATAGGGGATAGTCTGAAGAGTGACATAGACTACTTTTTGCCAACATTGTTGCCACGCGGGCGGAGCGGGCGGACCCTTAAATTATTATAGCATTACTTAAAATCACTATAAAGCCCCCCTGGCCGGATAGCTTGTATCTATTGTAAGTTGTGTTGATGTAAAAAGTTAAGCACCAGCGAGTACGGTCGGAAAGGAAGATGGGTACTGTAAAAAAATGTATTTTATGTGATAAGCAGGTGAACTACCAGACGGTTCACCTGATGTAAGTAATCACCGAATCAACTAAGTAATCACCGCCAACCATGAACTTTAAAACACCAGTTTGAGGTGTTACTAACGCGTTTCCTGCCTGGAAAGAAGTAATAGACCCCCCCGAGGGGAATACAAAGCGTAAAGAGGCGGTTGGAGGGGATATACCACACGTACGTAGTCGCAGGAAAAAGCGAATAATTGATAAATATTCGTACGTTTACAAGGCTCTACTGCCTGTAAGCAGTAAAGAGCTGTAAATAAATAATAAATGAGTCTAAAGGTACATAAATAAAATCAGTTAATACATAGAAGACGTGCGCCAACAAGTAGTACAATAGAATAAAAATATTTCGGTATTCCCAAAGCAACAACCTTAAACATTTTACCAGTTTACTTAGTTTATAAAGTAGGTTATATTTTAAATAAACAGCATAACCATAAAACTTAACGATGCCGTCTGTGCTTCAACTTATACCAGGCGTCCATAAAACCGAGGATGTCACTACATATATTAACAATATTCGAGACAACTCTTGTTCCCGGTTTTTATGATTGTTTTTATTGTGTATTCCCCCTTCATATTTCTGAAGCCCTGGTACTTCAACGGGGACTTCGAAGTTAGCGAAACACGTCAAGTTTGCGCGCAAACGGCGAAGTTAACTTTAGGAGATAATATTATTCCTCACATTTTTATTCCACGTCTTTCTAGTAATTACTTGAGTCTGACCTTTTGGCGGAGTATTTGCATAGATTTAATTAGTTAAATCTTGGAAAAATAAAATAAAATCTCAAGTTCCCAGAAACGATGGTTCGGATGCAAAGAAACTTCTTTGTTCGGATTCTGTAAGCATTATTATAATTATTATTCCATTGTTTTCTATAAAACGTTTCTACGTTTCTAACGTATTTCGTTTCTTGACACATACATACATTAGCGTCTCGAAGGCTTAATTGAATTTAATCAAGGAATGTAAATGTAGAAAATGAATAAAATATGTCAGGACAAGTAATATCCATTCTGTAAGAACTTCAAGTGACAAAATATTATTACTGTTTTGGAGGTAAAGTCCTGTGCCAGATGAACTTTTCTTTTTTCTCTGAAAAATGTTTCATTGTTAGCCTTTGAAGACGCAAAAAAACAATTGTGGATTGTAATGTGTTTTGTTAATATAAAACTGAATGATTGGTTATTATATTATAGTCACAACACCAGATGTTACTAACGCGTTGTCTGCCACGAAGGAGGCAAGCTGGAGACACAAAGATAACAGTATACTGCGAAAGCAAAGGGAATCAATAATGACATCAAATAACCCGGCACTACAACAACATACGGCGTCACTTTCTGCGACCACGTTATGACCGCGAAGGAGGACCCTGAACGGGCCAGGGAACTTGTCGACCCAACTCGGAGACGGAGGAACCGTGGAGGAAGTTGCGGTGGGCGTCGTGAGGGGCGCCATGGTGGGCGCCGCGGTGGTCCCATATAGCTCCACCGCCTTGTCCCTGTAGCTCGGGAATCAAATATGTGCCACGGTATCCCTTGCCTGTCGTAAGAGGCGACTAAAAGGGGACTTTCGGGGTCTTAGAGTGGGAGCTCTAACCGCCCAATAGCAGCCCCGGGAAGGACGTCGATATGTGTGGCCGCGTACCGTAAACTGGGTAGACCAGGTGCGAGACTTCAAGTCCTTCTCAGGAAGGCCCAACATTGGGCATCGCGCTAGGAGGACTCCGGTAGCGTTCCATTGGAGATTCTGGAGTTCTGTAGGTAGTGCTGAGTAAGGCCACCGGCGTTTAGTGCGGTAAAAATCCCACATAACCCTGTATCGGCTCCCCCGGGTACCTTTTGAAGGTTTCCCCCTCGATAAAAAAGAGGTATCCTTTTCTGTTGATCAAAATGATTGAATCTTTTGAGTAAAAATTCCCTAAATGTTATATATCTACCAAGATATTTTGAATTGCTGTTAGCAGCTTCGTTCCCCTTTTCAATACATCTTAAATTTCTTAATGGTCTTGTTTTATGTTCCATATTTTCTGTAAAGTATCCTGAATTGGATCCGATCCAGAGAGAGTATTTCATCGAGCAGAAACTAAAAAGTAAACTAATTATCGCTTTCAAAAATTCACCATTCCTAGCGTTAAGTATCTTTGAAAAGAACTGTAAGCTTATATAAAATGGAGGTGGCAATTTGATTTTCGTATTTTACGATTTACTCTGGTAATTTCGATTTATTTAACGTGCCAATATTTAAATCTATACTTAATTAATATGCTACAACTGGAAATTTTGATATTTAAAATAGATATATGTCGTGAGTACCTGAAAAAGTTCACGATAAGTCCAGTTTAAAGTTATATAATGAAGTCGGTGTCTAAACATGTCTTTGTAAACTTAACATCTGAAATAATATATAAAATTTAGTATTGTAGACTCTAACGCAAATTCGATGTCCTTTCTAAGATTTTTTTTCCGTAACAATTACGCATTTATGCCCAGGCGAGCGATTTTCTGCACTTAATATAATTGGATTAATGGTTACTTGTTATTTGTTGAATTTGTGAATTTCAGAATATAAATTCTCTTATTGACATGCAAAGAATCGTAATATTTGTCCAGCTGATCAGGAGAATCCGGAAGAAGAAGCAGGAAGTTATCCATTTACTGCCATATCCACAATTCCCTGTCAGTGGTTCTCAAAGCTCGATGAGCGCGGCACTCTATGCGGCGTCACGCGCGCCCTCTGCTCTAACTAACTGCCGATGGAACTAATTGAATATGGTCCTGTGACCGTTGTTAGTACACACCCACACAAGTTACGAGGATGTGTTTGTAATATGGATTAGTTTAAAAGGTCATTATTTTTGTTCATTTATTATTATTACACATTAAATAAGTTAGCGCTCGACTACGAAACAACCTCATGGTAAATGGTGACGTATTTCTTTTCAATAGTTTTTTCTTTACCACTTCATACTGATATGTTAATGATATTACAAATGTACAACAGTACATTTCTAGTAGGGCTGGACTTAAAATCTATGTAACGTAATGGAAAATTGGTCCGTATCATTTTTCTACATTCATCCGTCTGTCCGTCCATAGTCGAGCCAAGATGTCTTTATATTAGAAAGTTGCAATTTGGCAAAATACATATATTTATCACGTCAAGAAAATGGTCGATTTTGAATAAAAGTCATTTTAAACTACATACTTTCACATTAAGGTGGTAAAACACTTGATTGCGAAAAAGGGATCTCTTTGCGAAATATTGATCGTCAAAAAAAAAATGTAGCGGATTAATGTATTATGTACCTATATTAGATTAGTATACGAATTAGTCGTATAATTCGCATCATTAATTCCCGTATTAAGCGTATTATTGCTTATATGGAATGTATATATTCCTCTTTATATAGTATACCTGTCTTTTCCCGCCACTACGTCCATGTGGTTGTCTCTTCACCCATCTCCACATCGTTCCCTCCCCTCGTCGAAGTAGTGTGTGACTAAATAAAAATATGCCCTGCAATTTGTTCCACATCATAATCTATGTAGCAAATCTTATTCAATTCCGTCAGCTGTTTTAGTTTAAAAGAAAAACAAATATCAATGAATCCATCTATTATCAGAAACCTTAGTATTTATAATATTAACGTCACATAGCTATCCAGGTCTTTTATAGATTTAAAATATGACATGTATTGCATTGACATAAAAACATATTCTCCTATAAGTAATTAAAGGAATCGATGACGAATTCAATAAAAAAGTATTTTACTAGCATTTTATCCTTTCGTAGCGTCTGTGAACTAAATTAAACGTGGACATACAATAGCTGATGGCCCTAAATGAATTACCGAGACCTCGCATCGCAAATTAAAAGCCACTCTCTGCGTGCTCGTTCGCTGCGTTTATTTTTAAAGCGTTAATAAAAGCGTGAAGCTCTGACGTTGATTGGGATGCATCGTCGGTTGAGATACAGTGTCTGGTTGCTGGGTGAGATGGAATTTTATTAACTTGGCTGCCATTTTTTGTATTGTAATTGTAAGTACATATATAACTAGATCCTTTTACTAATATTACAAATGCGAACTGCACAAATAACCGTGTCTATCTGTTTTTACGCTTTCACGCCTAATTAAATTGATTTTGATGAACATTGGTAGAGTTGAACTGGAATTGAAAAAGAAAATGGGAGACATTATGTTGTGAAAAAAGGCTTTAAATGGCTAGAAGTTTGTATGGAATTTCGTTATTGTCGAATATAAAACCAAGAACGTGTTTATAAGACTATTAAATACATCGTCAATCTTGTAATTTGGAAATTTCGACCAATGTGGGACTGAAAATGAACCTATTCGAGCTTCCAAAACTACTGGACAGATTTAGATGAAATTTGTCATAATTGAAGTTTGAAGCCCAAGAATGGTTTAAGGATTGGTTTTATTGTAGGAAATGGCTTTGTTCCCGCAAGATAACAGGTTAAAATTTGTATGGGAACTCCGAAACCACTGGATAACTTTTTTTCCAAAGCGAAGCGAGGGAGAATTTTAGTCCTGTTACTACTGATTTTTAAGATTCTGCTAGTAATTGCCATAAATATATCATGTAGTTTCGTTGTCACAAATTCAAAACTTCTATTTTCTTCATCAAAACTGCCCACATAACTACACAGAGTATCTATAACATTTATCAACAGACAAACATTTTTTTTACAACAGATAAACAGTAATACCTTACATGTAACACAGAGTAACCTTCTAATCCAGAGAAGAGCCCCGTGCTCAATACTGGGCCGTGATGGTTTGAGATGATGAACAGTAACTACACGTTTCTTCCAGTTTGTTATAAAACTATAATTCATATTGGTTATTGAAACTCTACTCTAGAAACTAGACTGTCTTACTTTTTGTTAGTGGAGATATTAGAAGCTTGAAGCCGTCATGCAAATCACTGAAAATATAAACTACGAAATCTTTGGACAACCCCGAAATTCACGCGCGGGAGTAATCAACGGCGTCGTAATTCAGAACTTCAGACTCCTCAGAGAGACACTTCCCCACAACATTTCACAACACCCCCCACTCCCTCCCGTCACCCTCTCACACAGTCCATTTGTCCAGCTGTCGTGGGAATATGAACTTTTCTAACCCTCCGGATAGCAAAGTGCATCATATTTAACGTACATACCACTCCGATGTAAGGAATTCTCAACGAAAAGAATGTTCAAAAGATTTCTCTATCCTCTCCGTGCGTGGAATATAAAAGAGGGAGAAACAATATAAGTTTGTGCGAAAAAACAGGTTTAAGATTAGATAAGAAGCACGTTCCTTAGCAACGGAAGATCTATGAAAATTCCGTTCTCCAAATATTTTAGTATTAATAAATATTTGGTTTAATTTGCCTATCGACAGTATTGTAAATTAATTAAATATGTAAGTTCTTCTAAACTAAAAATATTATTTATATATATTTACAAACCTTCACTTAACTTGCAGTGTATGTTTGTATATTAGTATATTTGTTCGTTACGGGTCAAATCTTGCAAGCTTAAGTAGACCCACTTCCTCTTACACTACGGATCTGATATTTTGCATAAAGTTTTTATCTTAATAACAATGCATTTTTATGATAAGTATCACGTGAGACTATGTCCAGAATCAGCTCCAGACAAGGGAACTCCTCAACGGTTAACAATACAGTTATGAAACTTTTGAATTTCTTTGTATTATGGATCTATTATTAAAGGTTGTGTTTTTAACTGTAAGTTAAATAAAAGATTGTAAAAGCAATTCTTGTACCAAACAGCCTCTTATATAACATCCGCCCCATATAAACGAAACCAAATATCAAATGTTCTCATTTAGTCAAACTTCAAAAGACAATATAAATCTAAATAGTTCCTCACATACTATCTCAAAACATCCCTCTCGGCTCAGCTCATTACTAACAGCAATAACGACACTACAGGAATAGTAATATTAGAGGACATAGTCGTAACCACAGATATAATTGAGTTCGAAGACAGGCGCTGTAATATAAGTGACTTGGAATAAAGTTTTTGGTGATCTGTAAACAAAGAAGTTGTGTGTTTCGGGTATATAATATACAGCTAAGAAATTGAGCTGGAATATATTAAAAATGTATCTATTTATTTAATACACGCCAACATCAGTACACACAATACATT
>DWJZ01005087.1:0-14524 GCA_018249125.1 Asbolis capucinus | reverse complement strand
GGCCATCTGACCCCAAACTAAGCGTTAGCTTGTGCTATGGTGGTCAGATAACTGATGAACATTCATATATCATTTTTAATACATACTTAAATAGATATTTACACCCAGACACACAGAACAAACATTCCTGCTCATCACAGAAAAGTTTGACCTGGGTGGGACATTTGTTTTGTAAAAAAAATGTTTTATAAACCAAAGCAAGTCACAATATGGCCGGTCCAATAAACAAAGAGTCAGTTGGCAATCTATTTACAATTACATTTTGAGTTACAACAATATATATGTGTACTGAGTATATTATATATCAAACACTTTCCACCCTGTATATTTTCCTATAAGTCGTCTTTATACATATCCAATAATTATAAATTAATGTATATAAAAGTGGGTTCATAAAGTGCCATAATGTGGCGTTTATGAGCTCATCCAATTTGTGATATCTTATGCTACAAGGTATAATTTAGCTATTATTATTTTATGGCTATTATTTTATAGGCCCGTGTCTAGTGGCTGTGAAGCTGCTATCTGGATAATATCTTTACTTATAATAAAACTGTAACAGAGTCAATTCTGTACATTAAGTATTTTTTGGGAATTGTGATACAGGGTGCCTCTGTTATCGATCTAGAGACAAAAACATTTTTTTTTATTTATTGTGTGTCTCTCCGACTATTCGCGCTTCACCACTGTAAAGATTTAGATGAAACTTTGCATTATCGAAGTTTAAGACCCGAGAATCGTTAAAGGATAGGTTTTATTCCAGGGAATGGCTTTATTCCCGCTGGATAACAGGTTAAAATTAGTATGGCAAATCCGAAACTGATGGACCAATTTAGATGAAATTCAGCTTTTTTGTAGCTTATGTAAGGATAATGGTTATAGAATAGTTTTTATCCCATAAAACTGCTTTGCTCCCGGGTTAAAGGTTAAAATTAGTATGGAAAATCTGAAACCACTGAATTTGTCTTCTTCCGAAGCGAATCGACGGCAATTTCTAGTTTGGATATAAAATTGTATTATTATTAACTTTGCAGCAATCAAGCAACAAAAAAAGGTTATATAAAATAATATGGGTTCAGATTCCGGCCGAGACAGCGTGTTACAAACAGATTAACGTTGGTCAATTCAGGGTGTTAGTGGTGATTATTCGTGTATGTAAGCCGTTATGCAGTCAATCCTTGCTTTAGGGTATGAGTGTGTAAGAGTATTAACTCTTTCATATTCTACTAGGGTCCCTCTGTATGGTACCAATGTTGAAAGGTAGCATATGTCACTCTCCAGATCAACATCTCTGTCCAAATAAAAAAACACGCCAATCCACTCGTCGCTCTGTTTCCACGTGAAGGATGGACAAATATTTCCAGTTCCACATTCATAACATAAATATATTTTTATGTGTTAACTGAAATCTATTTCTACTCACTATTATAATTTAAATTACGAAAACATAAATAAAATCGAAGAGATTTTTATTACACTTCCCGAGGGTATAAGAAAATATCCCCGTCCTATTGTTACAATACCCTGCCCTTGTTAGGTCGACATAAATAAAAGGGCTGAGTACTCCACGTTTCTAATAACAACGGCCTTCATCATAGTTCCTTTTGTAACATATGACCAGGCTCCGCAATCAGCTGGAAAAGATTTTCCGATCTTTTCTCACCCGTTCAAAGTCCGGAATAAAAATGAAATGAAATGCAGAAAACTTATAATAAATGACGATGCAGATGGTGCAAGCGGAATGGCCTGTGAGCCTAGTAGTTAGTGAACCTGACTGCTAAACCGGTGACCGTGGGTTCGATCAACACCCAAATAAACTTTCCAGTGATAAACAGGAATGTTCCGTGTCTGGGTGTAATTTGAATATCTATATGTATGAATTACGTTGACCAAAAACTTTCTACTTGCTTCGGAGGGCACGAACAATTGTAGGTTCCGGTTGTTTCATTAAATCTCAATCGTTACACGTGGGAGTCTTTCGGGTGGCATGAAAACTTCCAAAACTTGGGTTGGTAACTAACACCTCCACCAACGCTTTGAAGCAGCATGGTGGAGTATGCTCTAGGCCTCCTCAGTATGAGCAGAGACCCGTGCTCAGGAGTGGACCATCAAAGGACTAAAGCCAAATAATGAAGTAACTTTTGTGTTGTTGGGCCGGCTCAGAATCTTCATCCCATAACTGTCCCACTACTGAGCTCCGGTTACCACTCAATACTAGCGAGCTACTGTCATGACAGAACGGCACAGAATACTACACCCAATCCCTTAGACCAGCGTATGACAGCGTAGACCAGCGTATGACAGTAGGCAGCTTGGTCTGATGCGTAATGAATAAAATATCATTTTTTTTTACTTTCTATAAATTTGTGCTTGACCACTATCCCACCTCATGGTAAGTGGCAGTGGGTCTTAGATGTTAAAGCGCACTAATTTAGTAATAGCCTATTCACTCTTGACTTGAAGATACTTAAATCGTAATCGAGCGGAAAAACTGACGCTGGCAACTTATTCCATCAATCATTATTTATTTATCAATATTATCATTAAGTTATTAAGAGATTATACTACCAATATTTTTGTAAAGCCTTTTGAAATGGCTGAGGTTTATTTCATTGTAGTTTATGGTGGAGTGGGAAGCTGCTAGTAGCCAGTAGTGTTTAGTGACAATAGTAAGGTTTGCTAATGTCTAGACCAGGGATGACGAAGATTTTTGTATCAGCGTGCGATTTTTTCTAAAAACACTTCTAATTAAGGCCTAGACGTGCCATAAAATAATTTTAGTCGCCTTTCGTCCTTATATACCTAATACAAAGTTCACACTTTGTTTCGAAGTGCGTTATGAGTTTTAAATTTTTTGACGTGCCCAAATTATTGTGTCGGATGCCATTAAAGGCAGGCGTGCTATTAGTTAGCCATACCTAGTCAAGACCAACAGACCGGTCAAGCATAAAGAGTACAGAACATTGTTTTTTTGTTATGAAGAATAAGCTAATGCTTGTCATCTATTCTACCTGATGTTGTGGCAATGATGTTAAAAATGTTGAGATAACTTAGTAAAAGCCTATTCACTCTTCTCTTGAAGACTTCTTCATCATATGTGGAACTGTTCTGCTATTATATAAACCATCCTGTTATTCATTTCAGTACATTATTAATTAGTTATTTTTTCTTTAATTATTAATGAATATTAATCATGTTTTCAATTTCAATCAAAATTATTAATTCGTGTCGGTACGTCATAATATTGAACAAAAAAATATATGAAAGCTACAATTCCTTTAACTATAAATTCTGTCCATGCTAAATATTCAATCTAATAAAAAATAACATAGCTAAACGAAAAATATATTGTCTTTTGAGAGTACTGATATTGCCATACGTGTGTGCCAAGTGTACGGTAGTGTGTGTTATATATTTACTTCGTATTTTTATGTATTTCTAATGCACATTTATATAAAACCGGTGTTAAGAATTCGGCCTCGTACTCGGAGGGTCCGGGTTCGAACCCCAGAGCACGCACTTCTGACTTTTTGTAGTTATGTGCGTTTTAAGCATTTAAGTGTCACTCGCTATAACGGTGAAGGAAAACATCGTGAGGAAACCTGCATGACGGCGAATTTGCAAAACTGAAAGGTGTGTGAAGTCTGCCAAACCGTATTTGGCCAGCGTGGTGAACTATGGCCTTAACCTTCTCATTCAGATAAGAGACCCATGCTCAATAGTGGGCCGCGGCGGGTAGAGAAAATGATGATTTATATAAAATAGTAACTTGCACTCCTTCTCTATGGAAACTTTAACTGTGCCAAATTTTATAATCCTCCGTCCGCGTAATATTCGTTAAAAGGGATACAAAGTATTTGCTTCACCTTATATAGTACAGATACTATTTGATGTCAAAAAAATACATATGTGTAACAATATAATATGCCTGGAATATTAAAGTTTCCTGATGATATCAGTAACCGGCTATAGTAAATCAAGTCCTGTTAACTTTGTTCGATTGTTCTAGAGAAATTTCATTAAACTAAAGTCAACTTTACGCTCATCTCGAGCCCGACTTCAAACATGATCGAACTAATTCACCTCTACTTCAGATATGCTCCATCAAATTATCGAGTGTTTTTAACAAATTTTGCTGAAGTTTGAACGAATGAAAGTTGGTTCAGAAAATTTCTTCGATCGATACAACTAGATGTAGAGTTAGTACAAAAGTGTGGCTCGTCACATGTATGATTTGAAATTTGGGCTGGTATTTAGTTTGATCCAAACACTTAAGAATATCCTATAATATACCAAATTATATATTACAAGCAACTAGGTACAATGGATTATGTAATTAGATTCAATGTAAAATATTTTTTCATCTCTTTCTCACTTTTTAAGCGTACCGTATTTAGTGTTAAATTTCTATGGGAGTAATTAAGCCTAGACAATTCAGAAGGCGACATCTAGTTTATTTTTGAACGAAAGAAAATGTTATTAGTTAATTACTTTATGACAGTTTTAGTTGTGGTGACTTTGCAGATTTCTGATTTTAAATGTAACCATTTTAGTTGCTAGATCATTTTGTACATACCTCTAGTGCACAGGTCGGCAACCTGTTTAATACGGGCCACAAATGTTATAAGAATATTGGTGAGGTCTACATTTCATGTTTCTTCGTCGTAAGGATCATAGCAAACATCAAGTTGCGGCGTGGGGTGTATGTGGGTCTCACCGCAATGGTATACGGGTCGCGGGTGTTCAACCACAGCTTTATTAAATACACATGATATCTAACACCTTCTTCTATGGCATGTTTTGTCATTGAAACTTAGGAGACTTTTTCGATCGTTAACAAACGAAACAAGCCGCTATACTAATTCCTACAAAATAATTCAATTAGATTCAATAAGATACTAATATGCAATACAACCGAACACAAAAATAGGATTACATCGCAACCACCAGCTATCGATATAAAATTATCCAAATCTGTCCACTCAGTAAAAAGTTCCGAGGTAATATATATAAAGAAAATACACACGAATTGAGTCACTCCTTTTTTTTTGAAGTCCGTAAAAATCATGCACAAGCTGTTGAATGCTGACAAATAGAAATGATAGGATTACAGTACAAAAGCCTCGTACAAAATGGCCGTTCGTTTGTCCATTGACAATTTGTCTCGATGACAGCGCTGCTGGGTCTATGTATCCGTTTCATATTGTTAGAATGTATTGTTGAAAATAGATTCAACATTTTATTTATCAAACTTTAATCCTTCAGGAATATTCTTTTCGTATTGTCACTTTGTTGTTAGCCAATTATTTATTTTTATACTGTATCCCATCAAAAATATAAATGTGAAATGAGAAGCAAGTTCAAAATTAAATACTTCCCGACTTTACTGACCAAAACAATCGAGATCCACAAATATGGGTGCTGAGTTTTGTGACCAGTTAGAATGTAATTCAAGTTAAAGATTTGACTAGACCAGGGGTGAACAACTTGCGGCCCTTTGAACATTTTAAAATTAGATTTTTTGTATGGAAAAATGTGGAGTTAAAACATAAAATGATACAACATAAAAAAGCATTATGACACAAAAATTTAGCAAATATTTAAAATCTTTACATAGTAACTCTAAAACGTTAAGCAGATTTGATGAAGTATAAATAATGCTAGTCTATGTGCGGCCCTCTAGCAAATATCCAAGTTAAAATTGGCCCGTTAATTTAAAAGGTCGCTTACCCCTGGACTAGACTATATTTTACCAAATATATTAACTTAATAGTATAAGTCTAGTACAAACAAAAAGTACGTAACAATATTATAGCCTGCTACATACCACATACTGTTACATTTACACTTGTTTTTGATGGAATATCATTTCTTTATGAAAAGAAATTTTAAACTAGGTAATAGTTATTGAATCGATTTTGTGGCAACCTTTCTTCGTTTACAATATACTTCTTCTTGTGCCTTGAAAATATCAGGGTGTTTTGCCCATTCTGTCTGTATTCTTTTTGTCTCGTTTTCTGCATATTTTTAATTCGGCCAAGTCAGGTCTGTATAATGTGATTGTATTTTACTATAGAACTTTTTTGTGCCTAAACGAATACTTCTCATAACTATCAAGTTCTAGTCTATTACTGTACCAATTTTCATCAAAATCGGTTCAATGGTTTAGATGTAAAAGTGTAGCCAAACCGACAGACACAGCTACTTTTGCATTTATAATTAGAAAGGATTTTTATACCTTGTCATTTAGGAATCTTGAATTTAGTTGGAGTCATTCGGTTTTCTTGGCATTTTTTTTAAACGATGACATCTAATACAATAAAACGATATTGTTACTGTAGTCGCTACCAGTTAAATACGCATATAACTCAAAAACTGCCGGTCAGATGGCGCTCAAACTAAAATGTGACCACATCACAAGCACCATTCATCGATAAAAAAAATAATTATCAAAATCGCTTTCGATCAAAAAAATATTATCAAAATCGGTCCACTCAGCATAATGTTCTGAGATAACATATATAAAAAATACACACGAATAGAGTACCTCCCCTTTTTTTAAGTCGGTAAAAAGGGACAGGTTATTAGTCGAATCTAAATAAGAAATCTCTTTTAAAATGCCCCATTAAGTAATCTGTCCAGTTTACACGAAGGCGCAAGATGACATCCAACTTAAGCTAAGTGTTCTTAGAGACATTTGAAAATATTCAAGAATAGGAAATAAAAAACTTTATTGCTGGAAAACTGTTATCTGAAGCACTTTAGCTTAAGAATAAAGAAATGTCTTAAACGGCTTAGTTTTGAGGCGAAAAATTTTAATTTAAAAATCGTGTGATAATTTCATAATTTTTTTGTTTTCATGTTACAATATTTTCATGTTTTTTCAAATATTTTCTTATTATTTACTTACTCTTTACTTATTTACCGATTTCGAGACTTTATTTTCAAGTGAATTTGAAACGTTGAAACTCACGTTTAAATTTCAAGGGTTCGTACCCCGGCGTTGTTTCGATTGGTAACGATCGGAAAAGTTAAGCAACAGCAGGCGCGGTCGATATGAGGATGGGTGACCGCTAGGGGCAAAAACATCATGATGGCTTCCGTGCTTCGGAACGCTTTCGTGTTTCGGAATGCTTCCGTGTTTCGGAGCGGTTCCGTGCTTCGGAACGCTTTCGTGTTTCGGAACGCTTCCGTGCCTCGGAACGCGTCCGTGTTTCGGAACGCTTCCGTGTTTCGGAATGCTTCCGTGCATGGGAGCGCTTCCGTGCATCGGAGATCGTTAGATAGCAATCGTTCAACCCTATCAGAGATCTTCTTTGGGCATAAAAACTTGTTACACTTTGCCACAAATTTTTGGCCTCCTTAGTATGAGGAGATACCCGTGCTCAGTAGTGGGCCATCGATGGATTGAAGCTATGTACTTGTACATTGCTATGTGTACAAGTACAGGTGATTGTGCATATACAACTGTAGTATTAGAAAAACTTGCTTAGTTTTTCTTGTTTCGTGTGTTAAATAAATTTTTATTTTACTTAATCATGAAATCTCTTCTTTTCAGAATCTTAAGAATCAAATCATGACAACGAACGTTTGGGTAGAACAGGTGAGTGATTTTATTATTATTATTTTTATTTTCATTTTCTTATGAAATTAAATTTAATATTAATTATATGTTACCTGTGCGATTGAAATACAATCGTAATTAAGTTTAAAAATAAATTGTATTTAACAGTATTAAGTTGCCAAATGTCAGTGTGATTTGAGTGCATGTATTTCCAATATATTGTATACAAAAAGTAGGTTTATGCACTCCTTTTCCGTGGAAACTTGAACTGTGCAACTTCATAGTAGTCTGCGAAATTGTCTTAGAAAGGGATTCAAAGGTTTTGCTTCACAGATTAATTAGTAAAAGGTTTAATCTTTTTTTTTAGAACCATTTATCTCAGTAAAGACTGTCTCAAAATATTTAACGACTATTTAACCCACACACATTATATATCTTATATATCTATAATTAAATATGAAATAATTAAGTTATGTTGGTAATGATTACAATATGTTTAATAATTCAAATACATACATATATAGGGAAGCATTGACTATCAAATATTACAAAGGCCTTTGTTCATTTGACAGCTGCTCATGTTCAGACAAAGTCATCTTGCTTTAATATTTTGAAGGTAACTATTAATTAAATTTGTTCTATACAACTACCCTCATTTCACTTCAAAGAACTAATTACCAGAAAACAGTTGTTATTGTGACATAACTGTAACGGAATAATATTATACGGATCTAAATGGAATTTGGACCAGAGATATACATATGTAGCCTGAAATAATACATAGGCTTTTTTTATTGACGTACAACACAGGCGAAGTTCCGGGCGTGCCCTTATTTTAATTGCAAAAATTCTACTAGTGGATGGATATTTGTTAGTCCTTCATGCACTATCTACTGAATGGACCTGAATGAAATTTGACACAGGGATATATTGTAGTCTTAAATACTACATAGACTACATTTTATCGACATAGGATGCGAACGAAGCCGCATGCGAACATGTGTAAACTCCCTAACGTAGACGTCAGCTAAGTCTGTAATAAATGGTTCGCATCAAGCTGATACGTGTCGGATCTAAAGAATCGGACCCTTCTTTTCCTTCATCGCTTGTCAAGCTGAACCATCACTGATAGAATTCGATCTGTGTAAGGTATATTATCTTCTATCTTTCCATAAAAATAATTCCTATTCAAATCCATACTTGACAACTGGAGTGTTGAACTCCAATAGGAATTGTCTACCGAGACTTTAGGCAATACTGCGGGATTATGGATTCTAAATCCGTAACCTATTTTAATAAGAATATATGAATATTGTGTATGTAATATTCTGACTTTCCTTAAGTGAGCTCGATGTTCCCATGATGAAATAAAATATTTTGACTTTGAATTTGACTTTCATATGGTAACGTATAACTTATATATTTTTATAGTAGTATATTTATATATTAGTTTGTTGCGGGTCAAATCTTGCAAACTAAATTAGACCCACTTCATCTTATACTACGGGGCGGAAATTTTGCATAAAGTTTTCATCCTGATGACAATTAATTTTTATCACGAGCAAGACCTAATACTACGTTCGGGATCGGGTCCAGACAAAGGAACTCCTCAACAGATAACAATACAATTATGAAATTTTGTATGTTTCTTTTTATTATGGTTCTATAATTAAAGCTTATGATGTTCAATATTTTTAATTATGCTTGTTCTTCACTTCATTCATCGCTTCTCTATAACCGTCCCATTCCGCTCGGGTCTTCTCATACAATACACACATTCGAGAACTTAATGAGGAACTCTTAGAAGTGCTGCTTTTTCTTCACCGAAGCAGATATACACTCAGGATATGAGACTAGGACCCCCCCCGCCCCTGCTTTGGAGACCGTCAGACATTTTCCCACGATTACGTGGTACAAAGTGCAAATGACATTTATTGCAAGTAAGTAGTAAGCAAAAGTAGTCTATGTTTTCCTTAAGTTTTACCTGGAATTACTCGAGTTGTACGTAACTGAAATTTGGTATATTTTTTCGACTTAGCAGGCTTCTAGGTCATAACTGGGTAAGGCGTCGTTGTAAACTGTCTCGTGTCAAGGTGGGGTCACGAAGGTGTCTAAAAGGGGTCATACTCAAATTTTTCATGAAGCCATTTTATCTCAATGGCTTTCCCGAGCGTTACCACTTTTGTTTTCGTCAAAAAGTAAGGACGATTAAAATTTGACAATTTGAAGCGGTGACTAAAAATTGTTTTTAGGTAAAATACAGCTAATGTATAGGTATTATCCTACTTATAATATAAATGCGAAAGTTCGTGAGAATGGATGGATGGATACATGTACATATATGGATGTTTGTTACTCTTTCATACTACTGAATGTATCTGTATGTAATTTGGCACAGATTAATTTTATTCTGGAATAAGAATAATAGTAATAAACGGACGAAGCTGCGGGGGAAAACTAGTGTTATTACATGAAGGACTTTTAATCCATGTTGATCGGTGGAGATCGGTAAGTGTGTTAACGGTATTCACATTAAAACGTCTTATCTGGTTGTTAGTAGATGATCAGTAGATGGCAGGTGTTAAACTTAACTTTTTTTATCCCGGGAAGAAAAATTATTGTTCACTTTTTACCCCAGAAAATGGCTTTATTTCCCACGGGATAATTGGTTAAAATATGTAGGGTAACTGTGCAACCACTAAATTGATTTAAATTAAATTGAGCAATTGTAGATTACACAATGGGGTAACTTTTAGGGCACTTACCCTGGCCAATGGTTTTATTCCCACGGGATAACAGGTTAATCATGTAAACGTCATGACAACGTTCAGAGAATTTCATATATTTTGAAATGCCGACTATAACATGGAATATTATCATTTTATTACACTAACCACAATAATATAGCCCAAAGATTCGCGAACTATCGCGAACTGAATAAATAAATCATAAAGTGCTTCAACGATCATAACAATTTTATTACCACGAAAAACTTCCCTGAGGGGAGTTTCGATAGAAAGAAAAAGATATACACTTAACGAAGAAAAGAAAGAGACGTCGCTAGTTTTGGGTACCCAATCAATAAAATGTTAAGTGGTCTTACATGCTAGTACAGGGTGATTAAATATCGCTTTATAAGGGGTTGTACGACTACATAGGACCTATAATTATAATGAAAAATCTTCAATAACAAATGTTTTATAAGATTTCTTTCAGTATCACATACTTTAGGCTTTTATATTATTAAAATAAAATTTTAGGCAAAATCCAATTTCTGTCAAGTTTCAATATTTAATTTATTTTTGACTCATGTGTAAGGTTTGTAAAACTAAATTCTTATACACTCATCCTTGACATTAATCATTGCTTGGTCTTCTGTCATTTAGTTATCATTTACAAATTTGTAAAAAAAAAACCTCTATTCTAAAAACGACTACAATACAATAATATGTAATCTATGTTCTAAAAACGACTACAATACAATAATATGTAATCTATGTTCTAAAAACAACTACAATAAAATAATATGTAATCTATGTTCTAAAAACGACTACAACACAATAATATGTAGTCTAAGTTCTAAAAATGACTACAATACAATAATATGTAATCTATGTTCTAAAAAGGACTACAATGCAATAATATCTAATCTATGTACTAAAAAGGACTATAATACAATACATATAATCTTTATTGTGTACGCAATATGGGTAGCGATAAATAGGAACAAACAGTTGGACACCCAAAAATGGCGACCTTACCGCTAAACAGCGATATCTTCCAGGCAACCTTTGGGTAGTAATATTTATGGAGTCAAACATGATAGTGAATAGCACGAGGAAGAAACATCATTCCTTCATCATTGTAATCCGTAACAGTCCCATTACTGAGCTCGAGTCTCCTCTAACAATGTGAGAAGGACAGGCCATAGTCCACTACGCTGGCCAAATGCGGATAAATAAACTTCAAACACCTTTGAGAACTTTCCTCACGATGTTTTCCTTCACCATAGAAAGCGATAATTATCTTCTGATGCGCAATTTGAAAATGAGAGGTGCCGCAGGATTAGAACCTCCTGTTCGAAAGACCAATGTTCAAACCACTAGGTTATCACTACGTATTTTTCTAAATGTTAACACAAGACGTTTGGATGACTTAAATAAATGAAAGCATATTTAATAAGCCCGCATAATATAAGCCCGCATATAATGAAACTTGAAAATTTATATAATTCAGTTCAATTTTCCAGATGCCCCAATCACTCGATTTGACAAGGTAGATGAAAGTAGCGGTTAGACTTCGCAAGATGGCGTACTTAAGTCGAAAACTGAATTACGTTTCTGGTCTCCTGGTGAGAAACTTACAAATATCATTCAAAACTTTGTCACTTTACAAGAGAATCTGATTGGTACTAAAACAAATTACAAATATTACGGCTTTAAGATATAATTAAGTATCAAACAACAGTATTAAGTGGAAACGCATTAAAACGAGGGCCTCAATAATTAAGCTATATCATTTTTATGTTAATAGCTGTCGAAACAAACAGATAACTCAGCAACAACTAAGTTTTGATGATTGTAAATAATGTAATTATTTCGTAAAGATGTTTGTTTTGGTTGATGGGAATGACTTACGATTTGGTTGATGGAAATTACCAACGATGAGCAAACAATCTGTATAATCATCCCAATACGGCCGTTTAGATGTATTAGGGCGGCTTAGAATTGAGACCCCAGTTCCATGTTGGTAGAATAGGGTATCGTTAAAATTTCATGAGTGCTTCCGTGCTTCCGAGGGTACGATAAGCCAGCAGTCGAGGTTGTTATCATTAGATAATCGTCAAGCCACATTGAAAGCCTTCGAGGGGTGAGCAAAGCGAAGGAAAGGAGGAATAAAGACTCCCGACATTTGGGTTGACCACTAACTCCGCAACCAATACGCATTGGAGCACCATAGTCGAGTACCCTCTAGGTTCAGTACGAAGAGATACCCGTGATCAATAGTGGGCCATCAATACGTTGAAACCAATAGCATTGATACTTGATTGCAGCAACTTTTGTTGGCTTCATACAACATCCTTTTCTCCATTGTGTACGTTAACAAAATAAATATTAAAAATCCCTCTACAACGGTAATGTATAGACGCGAAAATTATTAGCACGAATCGTTGGGAACATGTTAACTGGGAGCAAATGACGTTCGAAAGATGATTTACGATGCTGGGAGAAACATGGAGCAAAAAATACTTGAGCCGTACAGACGATACATGTCGCCAAAAAAATTGGGCCAACCTTCCGCTGATATTGAATTCCATATATTACTGCCTATGGAGGTTTATGCCTTAAGATTAGGGGGATGAAATTTCTTAGATGTTACAGCGGATATAAAATTGGTTTAGCTCCTTAATGTTAACCTAGTAAGTTTTCTTGTTATTTTTATTGGTGATATCTTGATACCAATGCTGGACTATCAAGAAGACGGTTGAGAGACAATTGTTTGGAAGACAATGAGAAAAATGAGAATATAAGAGAAGATATAAAAAGTGGGGGGAATAGAAGAGAACTTGATAACAAATAGAATGCTGAGGTAAGGGTATGTATTAAGGACAGTGGCAACGTATACATATGATGAGAAGAGTACATCGCGCTGTATGAATGTAGAAATAAGAACGATGGTTTTGTAAGGAGATATGTTGTCTTTGGTACGGCAAATCCAAATATTGCGGCATTTATTCAGCATATTTTTTTAAAACAGGATATTATTTATACAATAGAAATTTCCATAACAAAAAAGTGAATTCTTTTTAATATAAGCTACTTTCACCCCATTTTATTACCACTCATTTTTTACGTAGTAACATTATATGATAATATTGGAAGAAAGGAAGTATTCGCATGTGGTAAGCAGGCAGACGTAAATCTAAAAGAGTTATATTTTTATCGATTGTAGCGTTCAATAAAAATATTATTAGGTATATGAAGAAAACAGATGAGAAAGGCAGGACTGTGGTCAAGCACTAATTTATTGAATAAAAATGTTACTACTCTAAATCCATTCACACGGTTACTTAGCAAAATTATACAACATAGGCATCGTTGACAATGAACTTCTGTCGACGACACAAAGGAGTTCTGTCGACGTCGAAGCTCTCGAAGGATAACTGGATACATTTTGAAACGTTGCTCCACAAAAAATACATTCAGTTTTAACGTATCAAATCAATGTTACGATTGTAAAACCCAACAGATTTGTTTGGCCTCATTCCTAGCATTAAAGTTCCGAATATTAAGGTAACATACAAAATATTAAAGAAGTAAATGAAAACAAAGCCATGACTTTATTCAATTTTGTTTAAAATTTTTATTACACACATGACTTTATTCAATTTTGTTTAAATTTTTATTATAATAGTAATAATTACAAGGTACAAAATATTATCTAAGATAAATTGTAATGTACCAGTTAATATGTATATCTATTTCTTTAAAGTGGTCTTCTAAGTTCAAAGAAAAAATCCAACAAAATTAAAAAAAAACTACTTTTCCAGTCTTCCATCACACCACACGCCGGAGAAGTTCCATCCACATCAGTTGGACTCATAAAGAACCTCTATGATCCAATTTTAACGGTATTTTGCCACGTACATACAAATTGTGATATCTGCTTTTGTTTTAAAGTATATTTGGCGAGCTATGACATGGATTTCTTAAAAACTGTGTACAAAGAATTTCCTTTAGTTTAGTGGGTAGAAATCTCACATAACCCGATACCTCTAGGTTCACGTTTATTGAGGTTACACGAGATTTTCCAATCTCGTGTTCGTCTCGTGTTCTAAAAAATTTTCTAAAAAGGTATTAGATATTGAGACATCGTGAACTACTGCGATTTTTATGTCAGTAGTAATAGCGAGTAAACAATTTTAATAAAAACGGTGATAGCCTAGTGGTTAAAAATTCG
>DWJZ01005086.1:0-14524 GCA_018249125.1 Asbolis capucinus | reverse complement strand
TGGGAGGTCCTTGGTTCCTATAAGCATATATATATATATATAAAGATATCTATACATTTATTGAAAGTGTCGCTCTAAGTCATTAATGTTAGCTTAATTCGTTCCTTATTACAGAATCTGGTTAAACAATATGTACTAAAGTGTTTATTTAACTTAACGACTGTAAGTACCCATAACACCGTTACTATTTGAGCTAAATATTGACACTGAATTCGTGTTTTAGGGCTAATGTTTTTACAGACATTTCACGTGAAAATACAAAAAAAAAGCTTAAAATTAATGGAGTCAGGTCATACTTCATATCAGGCACATGGTTTCCTGCGTCAAGTATTGCGCGGTGATAAAAAATCCTTCCTATACGGTTATTATTCGCTCTCGACCTTAACTATAACGCTTCAGTCATGTTATTGAATCATACTACCGTGGTTTAGGGAGGGTTAGTTCCATTAGATGAGTCCAGCCAAATCAAAGTAACCTAGTGTGCCACGTATTTGGGCAATTAGTACTTGATATAGTATGGTGTGATGTATTATGTGGTGGAGTGAAAAGTAGTGATAGCCAGGTTTGAACATTGGTGTCTCTAATGGGAGACCTTGGTTCAAATCCTGCGTACCTAAGTTTCAGATTTGTGTGCGTATTAAGAACTAATTAACACTTCGGTGAAATTCTTATTGAAAGTGCCTAAACTCTAATAATTATATACTACTATAGCTCTTGGCCAGACCCTTATTATTGTAAGAGAAGACCCGTGCCTAGGAGTTTGTTGCAATGATAGGGATTGACTAGGACTAGGGACTGACGTACCATGCTGACGTAGTCGCGGGGTTTCGGTAGTTAATAATTAATGTTACCAGTTTATTTTAGTCTGAAATTGGTACCTCCCAACCCAACGACAGTGTTTGACAGGACCATAAGGCATGTGAAAACGGAGGTAGGATCTATAAATTGAGCCCTTTAACCTGTTTTTGCTGTTAAAATATATGTCCTTCTTCTCCACAACCTTTTTACGTACAAAGTAGTTGTCCTTTCTTTATCGTGCGGCCAACGAAAGGGTTTCCTGATCGTATGCTTGAAAATCTTAGTAAAGCGTAGAAGTTAACGTACATATATAGGTTAGTCATAGGAAAATGTGTTCGAGTATGGAATTACTTTACGTATCTTTGAAGAATATTTGGGTTTTTTCTTAAGCTTTTAGTAAGGTGCGTATTCGTCCTGTGCCAATCTAGGGATTTTAGGAAATTCTAAATCAAATCTTACTCATATTATTAATGCGAATGTTAGGATGGATGGATATTTGTTCCCCTTTCACGCAAAAGCTACTGCACGAATTTGAATAAATTTGTTACAGAGATAGAGTGAGCAAAAGCACAAAGGGTACCTTTTATAAAAGCACTAACTATGCTGACTAAGCAGCGGGAAGAAGCTACTAAAAGTGAAGGTCTCCGACATAGCTTAACGATTCCTATTTAACGATAACAACCCGGAGCGATGGTTGTACGTGCCCTCCGAAGCACAGAGATTATTGAAGTATACAAAGTGTTGGTCTACGTACGAATACAAACCTTGTGAAAACTTCGGTCTTCTGTTCTATACAGCACACCTAACATGTTTGTTATCAGTAATCGTGAATATTAAATCAAGCGGAATCCGAGGCTAATTTTATTATTGAATATATTCATTACCTTTACCAAAAAAACAAGGAATCCTCACTGGGTTAACTGTATGTAAATCAACTGTACTCTACGTACGTACGAGTTTCTATGCGAGGTCTCCATTAAATTAGCAGATTAGTAAATAAATGCAATTATACGAAGGGGTTGTTGAACTTGGTTCATAAAGGCGTTTACACAATTGATGCATATTCATTATTTTTATTATTGTATATTATTATAGTGTAGTGTATTTTGCAACGTACGATATACCTAACAAATTATCTGAAACACACTACGCACCATAGAACGAGCTGTATTTAGAATGACACGACGAGATTGGGTTAAAATAATAACAATAAATAGTAAAACAGCACATACCGACCTCACTTTCTCAGTCGTATTTTTTGTACTAATTTATTTTCTTTCATAGTAAATTGTACCTATCAAAACCGTTATGCAATTTTGTATACCTACAAATATTAAAGTAAATTTTAGAGCACTAATATTTGGTACACTAAACTTAACCCTAATTGAAATTTTATGATAGTAAAATTAATTCAGTAAAGCGTATGAAAACAAGGAACTAATTATGAGGGAATAATAATAAACTTAATAATATAGCATGTGTATATTACATTTTGTGTTGCGATAAGCGGTTTTCATGTTGCACGCAGAGTCGACCGTCGTAATTGGCGCTCTCATAACGTCCTTGTTAATTCGATTTGAGTTGATTGTCGTTGAGCGGCCGTGCTCTGATCCCCGACCCCGACTGAATTATGGCTGGGATTGGTCATTGAAGCGATGGGAGAGTTAAGGGGACTTTCCGATGTAGGCGACCGTCGACTGCGATACGCAACTTGCTTGAATATGTGCCTGTACGTGGCAATATGGTATAGACCAACTGCTTGTATGAATTTATACATTTTTACAGGTTCAGTTTAGATGAAGGCGACTACAATCGTCGGAATCTGATTGCCTATCGTAGTTGCCGGTCGGGATCGCCTACGTCAGAATGAACTATACCGCTGATGTAGCAGCAATAGGGTAGCATTAACATTAGTTTTCGCTTAGGTCATTGTAAAATTTACTCCAGGTGCAGAGAGGTCGTGCGATTGCGATAGTCTGTTGACCGCATCAGTCGCTGTCGTGTACGTCGGAAGTCTAACAATAGGGGAGACGTATGAGACTTGCGACAGACGTGAGTTGTGACAAGGACGATTTCTCCCTAACTATTATAGTTAGAGAACTGGCAATAACGCTTGTTTGTTGCTTTCAAGACACTTGATTCGACTTAGTATCTGCCGACGATACGCTAGGAATGGTCCCGTAAATATTACGTCTATGTACAAAAAAAAATGCAAAAAGTAAATTAACAGGGTCGAGCGTTTTCAGTTGCGACTACAGATTGTTATGAAGGTTGTCTATGTTGAAATGTTAGCTTTAGCACTGCTCTAAGAGCAGTAGTCTCGAGGCTGAAATTTGAGAGCCAGTGGTTAGCCGGCAACTGATATGATTAATTTAACGGTTTCGGAAAGCACCACACAAAAACCTATCTATAATCAATGTAGACTATTTTTGTTTACATTACTATGACTTCATTTAGAAGCAAAATGTACATTAGCTTACACACGTCTTTTTCAAAGTAATGAAAGGATATGGCCACATTTGTCGATTACAGAGCCACCATCATTAACACTGGCAATGGCTAAACCACAGACATATTTAACATGTCATGAGCTAAACAGATTAAATTAGAATACGTTAATTACACTGCGGTTTGTTTTGCGTGTTGCCGTCTGTTTATGCATTAGACAACCCGTTTAATTACTGTCAGCTCTCAACGTTGATTATGAAGATTTTGACAGTAGAATATTGTGAGTCAAGTGCGTGCTTTTTCCTCAGTAAAAGGTTCAAATTTATGAAATGGAACAGCATAGCAAAAGTGAGATTGTTTGTAATTGGTTGCGGAAGCCAAAATGGTACGATATCGGTCCAGAAGATAGAGAAATAAATAGTACGTAATATAAATATTTATTTTTTATTGTTATGTCATAAATATATATTTTTATGTCATATATTGTTCTGTAAAACTGTCATATATATCGTTCTGTTAAATGTTGTACGTAGCTTCGTTTAACTACACTAACATGTTAAATTTTAACATATTTTATCTTTAAAATCTCTATTTAAATATAAGCTCGCCTTTGTACCAATTTGTCATGATTTTTTTCTAGTGTACAATAAAATATTAAATAACTAGTCTACGCACACGGCTTCGCTCGCGTTGGTTGATAAAAAGTATAACTGCCAAATTTCATTCTAATCTGTTCTGTACATTTTCCGTGAAGGAGTTACAAACATCCTCAAAAACTTTCGCATTTATAATATTAGTAGGATTTATTCCGTCATAATAAACAGAAACCAACGCAGATTTTGGTATCGACATTTCTTTTCACACAAAAGACGATAGAACAATGTTATGAGCTTGTGGAATCTTATCACGACGTATTAATTAAGCTTTGCGGCGTTCTTGTAACACGTGTTGCAAATGGCCGATGACAATTTGTGGTGTCAGGGGTTGACAGGCCTCGGTCGGTCGTATCGTTCCGTTCGCAGACCGTTATGTATTCATGTTGTCGTACTCTGATCTGTATCGTCCGTGAATATTCGAATAGTACGTAATCTATTAGTTCGAGGGTTGCCGTTTCGATGTGGGTATTGCGGCTTTGTCTGTATGTATATATGTACTGTTAGTTCTCTGTGAATTTGTTCAGGTTTATTATATTAGATTCTGGTTTAGACTTCATATAGAACGCTTAGCTCGAAGCGTGTATTGAGATTGTCTGTATTGTAATTGGTATGGAGCACATTAACTGTGAATAGACAAATATTTATCAAAGTTTTTACACGAATGATTTTTTTTATATTTCTTGCAATTTTGTAGTTGATGTTGGGAGTTTGCATTCTTAAATTAAGATTTAAGTGTTAAATTAAGTGAGTTATAGATTCCTAAGACGATATAAATGCTTTTCATTTCATTTATGTATCGTCGCGGATACTATTTTTTTTAATACTATTTATTTCTTGTTAAAACCTTATAATAAGCTCACAAAAGGCGGACCTAATGCCCAGGGACATTCCAATATTTCAAACCTACGGCATTAAGACTGAGACTTGCCGTGACCATGACCCATGCAAATGGTTCCAAATATCATTGTAATATTAAACAAATCGGAAGCTCCCACTTTCATTTAAAATATTTAAATATTTATATCTCACATATACATATGCTCCGGAAATCGAACTCAGCACCACTCACTTCACAAGTAGTGACTATCAACTGAATAGAATTGTCTAAAAATGCGTTTAAGATTCCGGGATAGCCATACTCGCTTAAACTGCGTCCGAATGTTCAACTGTCAATTAAGTATACCCTCGAATACACTTTATGAATACGTTTTAAATAGACTGGAAGCGCGGAAGTGAGCATTCTCTTCTTAATTTGGTGCGTCATCTTAACTTGGCGAAAAGTGTTTCTAATACGAGACTAATAAATTAAGTTAGCATGTTGGAGCGCTCCCCCGAGGCTGGAATAATGGTTCGACGCATTATCGCGGTACGGCCGTCGTGCCGTCCGTGACCCAGTTTCTATCGAACCGCGAAACAAAGCCTCCTGCTGCAGTGCACGTCTCGTGTGTGCGTTTTACGTTTCGCTAATAAGATTGCTTCTAATGAGATGAGGCAGTAGCCTAGAGGTTCTTTTGGGGGTTCGAATCCCGTTTCCACTTGTAATTTTTAAAGTTATGTCCGTATTGGCAGATCACTTGCATCTGAACAGGCATTTACTAAGTTAGTGTGCCCAAAATCTCAGACATCAGCGCCATTTACCATCAGGTGGGATCGATGTCAAGCATTAACTTTTGTATGTAAAAGAGCTTGTTCCAGTATAAAATATCCTGAGGATAGCTACACTCCTGAGAGTCCTACACAAAGGTCTCGAAGGAGTGCAAAGTCTACCACTTCGTGTGTGATGGACTATGGCCTATATTCCACAGAATTGAGACAGATTGAGACCTCACATCATGAGAGGAGACATGAGCCCAGCAGTGCGTTACAGGTTACAATGATGAATAAGATTGCCGAGATACTCCGTACAGAGTAGTACACGTGTGTACGAGTATACAGCACCGTGTGTATACACGGTTGCTCATAACACTAGATTAAGTAGCCATTAACCCGTAACATGCACGAGGTTCTCACGAAAAATTCTCAGCGTGAACATAGAAAGTGTGAACAAAACATCATCAATTATGCTTGTCGATTTCGTGTTACGCTTTGTTCCTTATTTTTTATATGTGGATGAAAGGATTTTCTACCGACAAGATATCATAAACAACACCCCATGAGGCAATGTGAAGAAATGCGAAGGAATCGTTAAGGAAATGTTCTTAGACGTATTAACTTTTTCATCGTTTCGGGTAAGGGCAGATGCAGCACTTAATGCAAACTCTATTCCACCATTTTGCGAAAAAGTCCATTACCAGTGGACTGCCAGCCAACAAGAGAGCGGAACTTGAATCTAGCAAATACCTATATGAATACAGTAATAATGTTGCACAAAGCACCATTCAGCCGTAAATAGAACAAGTCATTAAAATAAAGTTTACATACAATACTAACTCATAAGGATCGAAATGGACCGTCTCACAACCTTATTAGCGAAACACAAGTTTCTCAAAGCGAGTCGCTTGAGGCTCCGTCCTTCACGGCAGAACTGGTTGCTCTATTTGCTTAGTCCGACCGTACGTAGACTATGTTAAAGAGAAATTGATTATTCTACTGTTTATTTTATAAACCCGTTTGAATGTTCTTGTACCAAAACGAATGTAATTATATATTATGCACGGGAATCGTAGACGTTATCAATTAGGTAACCCTTTCAGGCGTGTTCCACTATATCCGCCCTCTAGGCTAGGCCTTTGTCGGGACTACCCGCATATATTGAATAATGGGCAGCGCTTCATCTAAGTGGATTCAATTTTGCCTTACGTGCTCCTTCCGACAGGGAGCCGGCTGTATGACGAGAAACTAAAATAACTGCCTGCCATTTTCGAGGCGTCTCGTTACTTTTATTCTTTGTTCCACGCTAGAAAGGCCGTAATGGAAGGAATTGTTAACCGCTTTTTATGGCATTTCGTTACACACAATTTAAGTAGGGGCGACCAGGAAATTTACCGTGGGAAATTGTTTACTAAGAGACATAAAGAATGAACAGATGTTATGCTTAAATGGAATTACAACTCACAAAATACTGTGTTTATTTGTGGAGTACCATTTTTTCTCTAGAACGAAGGTTTTAAATGTTTTTTTTTAATTTCAGGCGCAAAGCGACGAAGATGACGTCGGGCCTGACGATGTCAACGTCGCCGTCGAAGGCGGCTTCATGGATGAATTCTTCAGTGAGGTAAGTCTTGATTTATTACATTGGCACAATTGTTAATGAATTTTCATTCTCTTAAATTAAACTAACAAATTGAATTGAAGTAATAATCCAGAAACATTCTATATAAGGTAAGTAATAATCCAGAAGTAATAATCCAAAAACATTCTATATAAGGTAGGTGTGATTAACTTCGCCAGGCAAAGACGACGCTGAAGCCAACGACAACAAAAAAATTGCTTAAGCATATACCTAAATAAACGAACAATAATAATGTACGTAATAAAAAAACTTTCAATAAAACATACTATGAATTAGACCAGTCAACTCGTACAGAAGTTATGCAACTCGCATCAAAGATAACGCGTATAGGGGTAACAATTATGATAAACAATACTACCATATGGAATAACGATCTAAACTCATTAAAACTATACATGCAATTCATTGCAATAACGCATTAATCGATGCACGCAAACTGTCCGTTAACAAGAAGCCTCTCCACGAAGGTGTAATCCTGTTCTTAGTTTAAGTTACTTTAGTAAACTAAGTTTTACACAACTTGGCACGCCTCGCTTTTCCGGTTAGATACGTGGAATTAGTTATAGTGACAGCTCGCCAACACATTATAAACAGGAGCTTAATGCAAGGTAATTAAATTTAGGCACCCTTAACCTGCCCCAAATTTATACTACGCGAATTTCAGTACATAAACAAATTTTGCTTCGTATCTAATTTCTGGGAATGTACACAAATTTACGAAGTTACTTTAGAAATTTGATCAGGAAACTTATGTTTATCAAGTCTGTTCATTTGTAGTAGACTGAGAAATAACTTGGGACAAGATCTGGAAATTATAAATTAAATGGCACGGAGAGAACACATTACGCTGCAATAGGTCCTTTATGATTCCCCGGAGAGGAGAGTGGGCAGAACGAAAGGAATACATCAGTGTCTTAAAACTTGGGAGATTGTTGTGTTTTGTTAGCAAATTGCATTTTTGATAAACTTTGTATGCTGTTATTTCAATTCCGTTTTTAAAACTTTGAATTCAAAAATCTGAAAACTGAATTCTTGTCCAGGAAGATCGTGAACGGTATTCCGGAATTCAGATAGGTTTTCTGTTTCGTAAAAATAGTGTATTACCTATTCAGCTTCCTCCACTACGTGAGGCCCCGTAAGCCATTCGTTTATACAATCGATTTCGGTTGTGAAAGACAAATAAGTTAGTACAAAACTTTTTATAAGAATTCAATGCAATACTTATGTCATTCAGTTACGTAAAGTCGATCTTAGGATTTAGTTTTTATAATCTTTGATAGTGTATATTTATAAAGATTGATTTGTCGATCATGTGTAGGCAGGTGAGATATCGGTTGATAGGTCTTGATACAGCAAGATATATTCGGTTTGCCCTCTATTTCGCACAGATCAGCGTGGTTAAGAAAATTTCAAGCATACTTAAGTGCTATCTGTGCTCTGTCATAGGCGTCCTTTCTGTTTGTACAGAGTAAAAAAAAGTATATTCTTTTTTTTAAACCTACCTTTTTTTTCCTTGGAACTACAGAGCCCCAAAACAATAATTACGTAGCACCTTTACAGAACCACCAATCTTATTTCCCAGAATAAAATATATCCAATATGCACATTGTGATTTCACTCTAGAATTACATTTTATGGCTTAATCTATCAATAAATAAAAAAGAAAACAGTGCAATCTCTGGGTGAATGCATTACGGTGAGGTAATTACTATTGTGACTCGGGTGGCACGCTCCAAGTCTCCAACCCTCGCTCTTGTATGTAACTTTTTGTTCCCCATTATTCCGTAATCATACCTTTCTGCGCAAATCTGATCCTTACCTAACAGAAACTTTGCCACAAGTTTTATATTGCTTTTCCTCTCAAACTGAGTTGTAAGCTGCTGTTCTTATCTTGTTTTATTGTTATCTTCAGCTTTTAAAGTAAAAGCTTTTAGAGCTAGATTGTGAAAGTAAAGGAAGGCAAAAGACTTCGATTTAAAAGAATAAAGTAAGAAGGAGAAGGAAGTAAGAGAATTCTCCTGTACACAACACCTACAGAAATATGATATATCAAGATGACACAGAATTGTATAGCGTTTGTCAACTCGGCTGTATGAGATTTCAGTACAGCTTGTGTCGCGTCTTTTTAAAAGCGGAGCAAAGGAAGCGAGTCCAGACTGACAATGTTGCATTTATGTTTCTAAACGACCCAGTTGCATGGTTACACTAAGGACGATGTGTCAATACGCTATTCACTGTCGTTGTTGCCTTCTGTGTTGACAATTTCTGACGTGACAGGAGCCTTAAAATGGCTAATTTTAATTTGATAAGATTGTGGGATGCGATAATAAGGTGGGAAAAGAGTATCCTAAAGCCTGTTCGCAATAAATAAATCGTTCACATATAAAATATTTTGGCAATGTTACATTGTGATGGAATCCTGCTCTGCTTAGTAACATTTTAATACAACGGGGAGGTAAATTGTCTTTCCAAACGTGTTTCTATATGCTTATATCATGAATCCAAAGAATCCTACTTTTATAATAAACCTTTCCAACCAACAGGGCAAATCATCTAGCGGGCCGTAGATGCTGGTATATTTTCTCTAAAGTCACCAATTCTACAACTGATTGCACCCGTTGTTTCTAAATTGGTCGATCAGTTCGAAATTGTCTCAAGCATCGGGATATAACTGCTTCAAATAAATGGTACGGCACAATAAAATGAGTTTCGTGCCACCTGTAGCACTTTCCGGTTTCCGTAATCGAACGGAGTATTGCTTTATATTCAAATAGTATGCTATCGGTATCATTCATCTCTCCATTTTGGGGGGTAAATGTCACTGTTACTGCAGTGACTAAGTCTTCTGATTATAACTTGTCAGTTAATCATTTTATCACTACAATTAATTTAAACAAATCAATTACAATGTCATTTGCAGTTTTCAATGTGTTATCAACTTCGTGACTAACTTGTTGACTCGTATTGTTTTTGCGAATGTGACACGATACGTTATCGCATATTGCACGAGTTAGAAAAATAAATGTCACTTTTACGTTTTGACATTTGACACATATAACTGCTGACTGACAGACAGATAGCCTTACAAGTAGACCTAAAAATATGGGTATTCTCCGATAGTTTCTACTGATTGTGTCGTTACTCTTAGAAATTATTTTTTTAAATTTCGCGTTATACAAATATTGGTATACTATGTATCTTTGTTTTTACTCCAAGGCGACCTGCTAACAATTCAGGCCTTCTTTTCGTAGTGTCAATAAAGATAAATAAATGTGATCGTCTACAAGACACGATACTACGCGCCAGTGATGCGAAAATTATTTACGTAATGCGCAAATCCTGACGACGTCGTTTATTAGAAACTCATCCTTTCTATTCACGAAGTTAATAATCTCGTCGTGCTGACGAGACGCTTTTAGAAGGCCCCTTGTATTAACTAAGTCGGTTAAACCCATAAAGTCCCTCGAAAAAAGACTAGCTACCCCCGGGCTCGGTACTTCGAGCACGTTGACTTTAGCTAATTGTGACACAGACTTTGTAAGTGAACATTTTAAAGTGACTAACAGGATGCTCAAAGGAATTTTTAAGTGTTTAAATTTTAAAGTGATGTACCGAATATTTGTTGTGCCACAGTTTGCTAACGTAGCACGAATTGTATGTGCCATATTAAATAAATTTACTAATTGACGATGTATAAATAAAATTGGTGTCTGTTTGTACAAAAATAACCTTTTTTACTCAATGCATATTTGTATATGTAAACATGGTACATATCCCAAAATAACACTTATTACAATTTTTGTCGGTCTGTTTGTTTGTGCCGGCTTATCTATGGAACGCCTGGATCGATTTTGACGATACTTTCATTGGCAGATAGCTGGCTGTAATTAGAAGTTAAGCTACTTTTATTCAAAATTTTTAAAATATAAGTTATCGTAACTGAACAATGACTTTTTCCGCGGGCATATCTTGGTTTAAATAAAGTTACTAATTGATGATCTTGAATAAAACATCCTTCGTGTTGCATTTTCCCTTACATGCCTCTCTTACATATCCATCCTTTTTTCATCGCATTTGTTTGTTAACTCGATAAATAAATTCCTTTAGAATAACCAAATTGTATTTGCATAAATTTCGCATAAGATTTAATAAACGTGAGTATTCCCCGCACGTGATTGCAAATTCGTTACGTCACTAGTTAAAGTCGACCAGTAAACATACCTAAAGTATAACAGTGTCCGGCGACCGTTGTTCCGTTGTACGTTTTACTCGAATACACGTTCCGGCTTCGTATGCCATTGTTGTGTAACCAGTGTGACACAATATTTTGTATCGGAATTGTTCCAGACCAGCTCCTGTTAATGAAGTTTGTGACATAGTTTCCATGCTAACAAACAATAGTATGGTGTTTGCTTTGAAGAGTTTTGGAGCAAGTCTTGACTTGTTTCTTATGTTCTTTGTGTATAGGATGAAGACGAGACTAACTGTTATGTAAACTAAAAGGGCTGATGTAAAATCAAAATGACCAAATGGATATCTCCTTCTTTTTCTTCCCGTTCTTCAGTCATCCTCTTTTCCATTCTTCTGTCATTCGCCCTGAAGTGGGATGTTGGTGAGTCTGGGGTCAGCTGGGTCCCTTATTTATTGCAGTTACTTCAAAGATGTACTTTTGTCCTAGTTTGTTTCTCTTCCCCGCGCGTGCGGATCTATTACTTTCTTCCTGGTAGGCAATGCGTTAGTAAGACAAGGTTCTATGGGTTGCAGGGTAGCATCAGATGTCCCGTTTTCTCGTTTGCCTGCTTATGATATTTAAAAAAAAAAGAACCATAAAAGTCAATCCTTTGAAGCCATTTCGCAACGCTCAAAGCAGTTTATTAAAGCATTCCTGTAATGCCATTGCCCCGTGAATTACAGTCGAATTTAGAATTTTATACAGCAGGGCGGATCTGTAACATAATTTGTTTTGTATTTTCTACCCTGTGATGCTTGTTCTCTTCTGTTGGTTATGTATTTATGTTACTAATGTACATATAGGAAGCGTTCATAGCCCGGTGGCTTGTTTCGATTCAAAGTTTCGTTTCGAAAAAGGAAAGCAACATCGGGATGATGAACAGCTAGTAGCAAAAAAGTCTTGAGTGCTTCCGTGGACACGTAAAGTTGTTTGCCCCAGTGGTTATCGTTAGGTAGCAATCCTTAAATAATCTTGCAGGCCTTTGGGGGGCATAAAAACTTCCGATATTTGGGTTGGCCACTGGGGTCAGTGCACTGGAGCAGCGTGGTGGAGTATGCTCTAGGCCTCGTCAGAGTTAGTAGAAACCCGTGTTCAGTAGTCGACCATTGGTTGAAGCCGATACACCCCATATATCATCCTTTAGTCCCTGAATTGATGTATCGTCTGTGATGCAGAGAACATTAGTGCGGCGTTGCCGGGGTAGACTGTTACGTTTAAGCAACTGGACAGATTTTGATGAAAATTGGTACAGAAATAGATCGGAACTGGAGGAAGAACATAGCAACTGATAAAAGCACCTTACAAACGATTCTGAAACAATAGGCAATTTTATGGTGTACGGTAAAATAAAATAATTACCAAAGGAATTTAATAAAATACTCAGTATCGCTCATCGTGAATCGTCTCAATTATTTCCATTACTTCATATTAATTTTCCAATTAGGTTATCATTGAATTAATACTCGCGGACTGAGAAATAATAAAGGCCATTATATTCTGTGCTGATTGCAGCTGTCATTTTCAGAAGCGTTCACGTTTGAACTTTATTATTCATTAATAAGTATTTCAAAGGTACTCCATCAATCCACATTGGAGCAGCGTGGTGGAGTATGCTCCAGACCTTCCATTATGAGGAAAGACCTGTGCTCAGGCATCCACGGGTTGTAGCCAAAATGGTATTTAATTGAATTAGTGGAAAGATGTACAGAAGGTCCGTGGGCACCTTTGCTCATTCATTACAGAAACATGGCCCCCGGTTTGTCGACCAGCAGACTTCCGAATTTTAGGCCGTATTAAGACGGTTTAACTCTAATCCAGTTTCTCATTCCCGATCCTAATCCCAATCCTATGGATACAGTTGCTAAACCCAATCTCATATTGGCAACATCTTGTTAAGAAACCATGAAATCAGGTGCCCTGATGGTAAAGCTCTGAGTACGCACGCACAACGCCTTATGTTCAACTTTCATTTAATAATACTGGTCTATGAGTAATGGGGAAAACCCATGACGATATAACGTTCAGGCGTTTATTATGAAGCATTTTACTACCAAAAACTCCAGTTCAAGCAAATTGAGTCAGTGTAACTGCGGAGGAAAAGTGCCAAAATAATGCACCTTAACCTGCACTTGCGCCATATCATAAATCACAACTATTGGTGTATCGGTATATCGCGCGGTGTTCATTATAAGGTCGTTGATGTAATGTTTTGCCAGAACTGGGGCTTAGTAGGGTATATCCCTCCGGTAAGGACGACACGTTTTGCCTCGTCTTTTTTATGGCGTACGGCAAAGGATTGGAACAAATTACCTGCATCCGTATTTCCACCCGAGGTGGAGGTTTGTTATTAAACATTCCACATCGAATTTGCACCGAGTACAGAACATACTCCTCACTGCTCCAAGGTAGATTGTCGACCCATAAAACCCGTACAAACCAACGAAAAAGCTATCGCGTGTTACAGCAATAATCCAGTTACGTTTATCCGAGTGTTAATTGTAAAATGGTGGAAAGATAACGCGCGGTCGGACTCCTTTCGTGACGTGTGACGTGACGTGACGTGACGTTTTAATTTTTCTCTGTCATTTAACATTTATGTGTCGTTTGTATTCCGAGGGTGTTTATTCATCATAGTTGTGTAATTCATTTCCATGTAGGGGCTTGGTGCATGTATGAGCTTATATGTTAATGCAGATGACGTATTGTTGTCACAGTGTAAGAACTAACAGTAGTATATCTGTCTTTGATAAGGGTATTCATTGCAACTCATGCTATGTGCCGCTACTGGGCTCGGGTCTTTACTCACAATGTAAGAGAGAACATGCCATAGTCAACCATGCTGGTCTAGTCCAAGATTCATATAACTTTGAGAACTTGATGGAGAATAGAATATATTGAAATTAAAGATGGCATTTTAAATAAATTATAGATTTATAATCATTGGTTAGTGAAATCGCCCCTTAATACAGTTTTTGTATGGATTTTTTTATACTATGGAGCGATGTAAGGAACTATTATTATATATGTACAGCCTTGGCCAAAAGTATTAGGCACCCTATAAATTACTGCAAAATTACATGTCCAGGGAGAAAAAAAAGTACTTTTAATTATTAAATTAATTTATTAACATTAAATAATCAATAAAACACTAATATTTCG
>DWJZ01005085.1:0-14525 GCA_018249125.1 Asbolis capucinus | reverse complement strand
TGTAGCAAGGTGACACTGTTACTCTAGAGGAATATCTTTGTAGCAGTGTCACACTGTTACTTCACGTAAATAACTTTGTAGCAAGGTGACACTGTTACTCTAGAGGAATATCTTTGTAGCAGTGTCACACTGTTACTTCACGTAAATAACTTTATAGCAAGGTGACACTGTTACTCTAGAGGAATATCTTTGTAGTAGTTTCAAACTGTTACTTTACACTCGGTGCAAATTTGATCTGGTTTTCGGTGCAAATTTTAACAAGTTTGTATAATAAAATTCCAGATCGAATTTGCACCGAGTGTAGGGAATAACTTTGTAGCAGTGTGTCATACTGTTAGTCTTCAGGAATAGTTTTGTAGAAGATGCTAAGCAGCAGTAGGAGATGGAGTTGCTAAGAATAATGTTCCGGGTACAGAAGAAAAAACGAATTATAATTTATCTTTTATTTATATTATTTACAAATCTAATCACATCTTTCTTGTTCTAATTATTTCATTAGTAGAGGCTATAGGATGAAAATACTAGACTCTAGTCATCACACCTGTATCTGAGCAATTACCACTTTCACACTACGTAGTGAATGTTACCCAATGTCATCCAGGAAACGTTACCATTAGTTAACTTACGTTACCAAATTAAAGTAACAAAGGGTAAATATAAGATATGATATGCCGAGACGTCGAAACAGTAAAAAAAAAACAATTCAAATAGAACAATATACATTGTAAAAATCGTCGTATTATGCGTAAAATGTATTCCTAAAACATATATAATTATATGATAATATGTTGAAATTATAAATTATATTTATTACATTTTTTAAATACATATATGTAACAAATGAGATCAATTTGTAGGACGAATTTACATTAAAAACCTACGTAGTGTGATTTACGAACTTACGAAGTGTCCACAGAGAAAAAAACTGTTTTATTAATATTAAGGAAATAAAAAAGTTTTCCACCGACAGAAATTTAAAACAAGTCGTACTTTGAAACATTTCGTATTAATACTATAGGACAGTAAATAAATGGATAAATGATTTTTTTTTTACATTAAAATACTGTTTTACTTTGCCAAATTCTATAATATATTCGGAAAATACTCTCAGTGACGAAAACAATAGAATTTGTCATAAAAACTCAAAAATATTCATCAACTCATAAACCATTATGTTTGATTGATGTAATTTTGGTACCAAACCCTATGCCTAATTCTGACCAAAGTTTTTAAAGACATCAGCGCTCTAGCTCCCAACATTCCAGTCATTTATATTTATATATAGATTATGTAAGGGTCTTCCAAATAAAATTATAAAAAAAATAATTCGTAAAGTTGTATAAAACATTATATTATCAGATTTAAAACGTACTCATTTTAAAAGAGTGCACCAAATAATTCCGTCTTTTGAATAGAATATTTAAATTTCCATTTGAAAGAGTTTTCCGCCGGATGACGCTCCATAGACTTCCATTTTCCTCACTGAGTACATTTTCTTTCATAAACGTATGTTCTATGGAATTTTTATTTACACTAAGTAGTCACAATTTCGCCTGAAGACTAACGCTATATTTTCCTATTCATAAACATTTCAAGGCACATGATTTTATCGAACATTCTAGACTTATTTAAATTCTGCTCTACTCGCCTACACTAACTTTCGTAGTTGAAAAACAATCACAATTTTTACAATGCCATCTGTATTTACACCTGTGTTACTATATTTATATATATTTTTGGTTAAAATCACATTAAGTATGGTATTGAAAATATATTGTATTTTTATTAATTTATTTATATATATACACTCCGAGCTGGTCGCCGGCATGTAACTACACTCTACTGTTTAATGTACACGATTCATTATTGCTTGTATGTCCCGAAAGATATCGCTCGTTCACTTAATCTAACCTAAAATATTTGGTGGACACTAAAAGTTGTGATGTAATGCCGTTATCTGTTAAAATAATTCAGAATATTCATTAGAAGACAACATTGTAATATGAAAATTGACAATTTTTTTAAAGAAAAAAAGTGAAATCTTTTTTAAAATAAATACTCTTAAGACGTAGACTACGCGCCTAAGTAGCATTATATACAATGTACTACAGAGACACTATGTTTTCATAAATACACAAAACTACAATATACATACATGTTAAACCGCTAGAAAATTCCTTATATATAGATCACTTCGAACAAATATTCCGAACTACCGTCAAACAGTTCAAAGAGCGCAGAGGGAGCCACTGCGCCCCGCGGGTGTATAACCGTACGCGCGCGCGTCGCTCAGTACTGCGGCGCCACCCGCGCCGAGAGCCGCGGGGAGCGGAGCGGCGAGCGGCGCGCTGCCTCGGGCTATGGCTTGAGTCGCTTGAACCCTGCCCCATCGTGCCCTAACTTCAGCTCCTCATACAGAGTGGGGTCCACCTCCCTGGCGACTGCTGTTCCTGGGTTCTGGAGGGTCTCCTGTCTCCATGCGGCGCTGTTGGATACGCCGTTGGCTATTCCGTTGCCGCCGTTGGCCGTGCCGTTTGGTAAGGTGCCCTGGAGACAAATAGTTTATTATATCTAGCTGAGTTAGTATAATTCGGTTCACTTTTTGGCCAGTCATGAATTTTGTGTAAGTGACCAGTATGAATAGTGACTATTAGTAAATGCAATTAATGGTCTTTTGAGATACTACCTTTACTTATCATCTAAATATTCACAAGAATCCTTTTCTTATTACTTACGTTGGTCGTAATTTAGATTTAGCTTATAAAATTTGAAATATATTTCAAGTAAATAAATGATAAAACAAACGGATCAATTAATGATCAACATAGGAACTTAATATTTAATCGAGAGATTGCACTTACATTAATAATAGTGTCAGGATTGGTTTCCCTGAGGTAGCTCGGATTCTCAAACGCCACTCCTCCTTGAGCCTTAAGTCTTAGATTCTGCGGATAGAAATAATTATCTCACTTCTGTTCGGAACGCTAGCTTAACTCACTCAAGAATATTTCCGTTTATAATTGTAACAGAAAAATACAGAAATGCCAGTGCTTTGAGATTATTCGAGTTAATTTATTATGCCTTCTGAGGGACAGTCTCTTTAAGATATGAAGTAGCTCATAAATAGTGATGTCCTTCTGTCTGTCCTTGTCTGGTTTAAACCCATTGAAGGTCAAGTAATGAGCACGGGTCTCCCCTCATACTGAAAAGGTCTACGAGTCCATCCTATCTACTAATTCTCCATGTGGTAGGATGTTGGTGTAATGCTCTAGGCTTCCAAAGAAGAAGTAGAGAATGAAGCCACTCTCGACCTTTTGTCTCTCATACCTTTCTATATCTATAATAAAGTCCAGCCGCCAGCAGTATAGCGGCCACCAACACGCAGGCAACGGCCACGCCTACAGCGGACGCAGCCCCACCGCTCGCCACCGGTGCTGCCGCAGCGCCCGACTCCTGGCCTGCCGTCGTGAACATTATCGGCTGGCTGAGGGATGATGTACCTGGGGGAAAGACGAGGGTATTTTATAAGAATAGAAAAAAGTCTTACTCTATTGCTTCAGTTAAGGAAGGTACCGTATAATATTAGTAGGATTAGAAAAAAACAATAAATTCCTAGGAAATGGATACTTTAAGTTTTTTACTTTTAGTTTGTTTAACGGATATTAAACAAATACTGACCAACATCGTTCGCAGCCTTGACCACGCACTCATACTTGACGTCGTCCCGCAGGCCGGTGATGACGACGCTGGTCTCACTGGTGTCCAGCTTCTCCGGAGTCTTGGCGCCGTATGCGCGCCAAAACACGCGGTAGAGGAACACTGTCTGCGGGTTCTTAAGCGGAGCTTCCCAGCTGTTGGAAAGTTAAAATGTTAGAGTGAGAGAGATGGCTAGAATTTTGGTTAAAAGGCCAACGATTTTTACGTTTTAGCAAACCAGATAGCTCATAGCTTTTGTATCCACATCTGCTGCATTTCCAAGAACAGTAAACAAATAAGTGCAACACATAATGAAACAATACCGAATTAAATAACAATTTACCACTAACTAAACGAATGCAGTTTCTTTATCATCTGCAAAGTTTAGTTAGGTTATAAATTAAATAAATAGCCCTAAGTAGACGGTTGATTGCCAATGATCGCTAGAGGCTTAAGCCTCTATATCTCTATGGGCCATATTTAGATATGCAAGAGTGCTATGTTAAGCAGTCTGTCGTAGTTGTCATCGTTAGAGGCGTGCAGGAGATTAAGAGCTTCCGACACATGAGTGGGCTTCTAATCAATCCGCATTGGAGCAGCATGATGAATATCCTAGGCCTCAACAATCACGAGGAAGAAATCCATGGATCTCATTGATGAATCGTATCCACTTACCAACTTATCCAGATTATGAATAAATAATTTATTGAAAACCAATATCACTGCCTGTTTTAAAAAGAAAGAAGAAGTTTAAATATTCACCTCAAAAGAACAGAGTTAGGAGTGGGCGCGACATGAGCCTTCAAGTTCCTCGGCGGGCCGGGCAGCCTGGCGCCAGAGTCTCTGAAGCAGGCGAGCGCTCGTCTGGCGTGTTGCAGGGCGCAGCCTCGAGACACCGGTCCACCGCGGCACAGCTCCAGGCAGTTCCGGGGTACGCCCCATGAGGCGCAGCAGCTGCGATGATCTGGTTGAATGAAGTAAAGGGTCATTATAATAATTATATCAATTTGGTTCTTAATTATCTACTGGACAATGGAGCCCAGGGTTTTTGTAATACCGATAAGACTATCTTAGGAACTAGTTGGTGGAGGAGACATCCTATAAGTTTTCCACTAACTTTCTTTTCTACTAACTTTATCAAGATGGTTCCGTTGATTAATAATTTGAAGAGGATTCGAAATACCCGTGCCAACTTTTGTAGTACAGGTAAAGTTAATGTCATCAACTCGTGTATTGTTAACGTTTTGAAAGTGTATCATAACAGTAGAATTTTTTATTTATACTATAGTGTAATTTCTATAGGAACTCACAGCTCTCTAAACGAACATCAAGAATATAATCATTGTATATAATAATAAGCCCACGATGCCTATTGCTTTGTAGCCCTCCCCCTTCTCTACGTCACTCTTAAATTGTCAGATTAGTCAAATATACAAGTTTTAGTATGTAACTAACTCACCCTATCTTACTTTGTCACGCTCGGGAGTTTCAAGTTATAAATTTTTTTTACAAATCTGATCCTTTAGCCTCGACGGGCGATCTTATACATAAGGCACATATTTGGAGTACTTAAATAGGATACGAGATATTCCCCTGTATATTAATTTGCCGCGCCAGTAAATCCCAAAATCCCCTCTTGGGTTCCCCTACTAGAAGTTAGTTACTAAGTCACCTCAAAATTGGTCACAGATATGTGTGTAAGCAAGCAAGTGTATGCAATGCTGTGTGTGTCTTTTGGTGCGTCTTTGTGTGTCTGTGAGTTTACCTGATCCGTCGGCAGCGCACTTGATGAGTTTGTCGAAGTCATGCATGCATTCGGGTCGGTCCATAATGTTGTCCATGTCCAGATTGAGGCTGCACGCATCGATACAAGACGAAGACACGTTCATCTGAACCAAGTAAATACAGTAACTCATCAGTGCAACCCATAACTGTCCCACTACTGGGCTTACAAATTGAGGGAAACGGACCATAGTCCACTACGCTAAAGTGCGGTGGACTTTGTGAGAATTAAATGATAAAAAAATAATTAATTTTACACCTACCCACATTCACTAACTAAATTTAAAAATCATAGATGATTTTATGTCGGTTTTATGTCAGTTTCAATAATTTTATGTCAGTTTTAGAGTGAAGATATTTGCGTTAAGGATCTACGAACATAGCTAGGAGCAGCAGTAATAGATGTTCAAGCGGAACTTTGTAACGGTTAAGTTACCAGTTAACTTTATTTATCAAAGGGTATTGCGATGGCAGGTTGTGATGGGCCTCGCCGGAGGGGTTTGTGTTTGTTCTAGTATATAATTAAATTTCGAAACGAAACAGAGGCTTATTGTTACCATAATTAGAAGTAAAATCTGTAATTTCATAAATAAAAAGATTCATTGACCCAAGAAAAGTAGTTTTGACGAAAAGCAAAATAATAGGGTAGTAGACGTGTTAAAATTTAGGGTAACAGGTACTTTGTACCGACTTCAAAAACGGAGGAGGTACTCAATTCGTGTGTATTTTTTTATTTTATATAATATGTAACCTCAGAACCTTTGACTGAGTGGACCGATTTTGAAAAATTTTGGTACTAATCATATGGTCCAATTTGATTTTGGGCGACATCTGACAAGCAGTTTTGTAGTTATTCTTAAGTTTGATATCTTTCTATTCTTTACTTCATAACGTTGTAATGGGTGTACATAATTTAATTATTGTTTTTGTATTATAAAGGTAATACTTGTACCGTATGTTCATGTAACTTTAAGCGACATCTGACAAGTGAGTTTTGAGTTCTTAACATTTATCTTGTTTTCCTCAATATTAGTTATTTACTTTATATTGGGTATTCCGGTTTTTATAATTCTTATTTTGTTCAAAACCTAATACTTGTTAGATAATATCATATAATTTTTAGCGGCATCTGACGGTTAGTTTTCAGTTATCTTTAATAATGCATATTTAATTGGTTGCGACTAAATCCATAATAAAATTTTCATTGCATTACTTGTCAGAGGCATTTGAAGTCGGTGTTTTTTAAATGATAAAAATGATTATTAGTTATTTGACATCTTAGTTAGTAACTAGAGCATTAATTTCCCCTAAAGAAGTGATCTTTTTATCTTTATTTATATCTTTCTTTGATGAGATAGCGGTGTTAGTTATAGTAACCTTATCACAGCACTCAGTGACGTTGTGGTGGGGGCTGGTGGGGCGCAGTCTCACGGAGACAGGCCGCACAGTCTTTCCGAACGGGTTCTCTGCGTGGCAGTAATAGTCGCCCTCGTCAGCTTCAGATATTTTCTTTATTATCAGACGCATCGTGTACTTTGTTTGTTCCTGTAGACGTTAAATATTAACAATTATATATACATACATACATTATACACAGAGTGACTGTTATACACAATCTATGGAAGGGTTTAGCTGCGATCCCAACAATGAGTACAAAAAACTTTGTAAAAACATTTCCTAAGTCTCTTTTCAAGCAAATTCAGATTCAAATTGACGATTTAACTAGGGGCCTTATGCGGCTTAGTAACTGGCGGATATTAATAGCAAGAATTTTTTCTCGATGCGAGTTTTATACTGTACATTCTTTATTGAATTATTGTTTCTGCAGAAAAAAATTATTAAGGAATAATATTTAAAAATGTATAAGAGTGTTAAGTATGCAGTTTTGTTGCAATGCTTTTGGCGAAATAAATATTTTTTTCTTTCTTTCTTACAGTCTGAACGTTGATGAAAGACTCGAGCAATACATGTTCAAAGTTGTATTCATGTTATGTTCATCTCTGTATCAGGAATTAGGATCGATATGAGCCTGGGGAGACAGATAGACGGATGAATATAAAATGTTTTATCACACCTCTGGATCAGCGAGCAGTTGTATTGTATAATTGGGTCCGTCAATGACTGCTGTTCTGCCGTTGGGGTCTCTCCAGAAGGCAATGTTAGGCTTCGGTAGTGCCTCCACTCGACATTCCAGGATCACGGAGTCCCCAGCAGCCGCCATCGTGATGCCAGACGCCTGGATTGCTGGCACGTCTGGGGGAACATGTTTATGTTAATGTTTTGACTTTGACATAAAAACGAAAAGTTCTCTTAACCTTAAATGTTTAACTTATATTATACCTTATTAGATGTCTATCATAAAGTATCAAGAGTAAAAAGGCTTTAAGTTATTGTTCATAGTTAAAAAAACATTAGTATTCATATAGCGCCTGATGCTGCATATAAGCAAAATCGCATAATACGAAAGTAACTCTGGCACTCGTTCAGGCGTGAAAAGGTAACAGACAAGTTACTTCCGTATTTATAATAATAGGAAGATTTATTTAAGGAGCTTATATACCGAGAAACTATATAGAAGTTTTACTGTATTGAAGTTTCAGTTTCAGTAATCAGTTACGGTAATCAACTTACGCGAGATATTGATCTTTCGCGACGCCTGCATGGGAGTTCCGTAGCCGTTGTCAGCGTAGCAGGAGATCTGGTCCATGTCGCGAGTCACATTGTTGATCACTGTCACCATGTGACGCGTCACCTCTTGACGCACGAGGCGGCCTGGGGCATGACACGTTATACTCAGAGTTGTTAATGGTTACTGAAATAGCTCTTTATCTATCCTTCAAGTTTTATTCTAGATGTTTGTAATTAGTGCTGCGATTATTTTCAAAAAATGTGCAAACATCAAGTAGTTTCGTTTGCTGTTTCTTCTAGTCTTTATTATAGCATTTTTTCAAAACGGTGGTAGATTAAGTATTAAAAATACCTACATGAAATAAATTATTTTGACTTTGACTGGTACGTAATTTGTATGCAAGATCTGTAGCACGTAGGAACAGTCACGTAAACCTTTTTTAAGACAAGTTTTAGAACAGTTGTTTCCATCTAGCCAATTCGCAATTTAAGCAAACAATTTCAGTTTCGTTCAAGTTTAAAAGTCGCTCGATGTAGTCTAGCCGGAATTTGGTATTCACATTTATATTTTACGCAGGATTTGAACCCTCAACCTCCGAGGGATCAACATTCAAACTACTATCCATCCATTTAGAGTACTGACTATCCAAAATTTTAAAACATACCAGAAATGTAAAGAGAGATGGTTGGCGTCGGGGTTCCCATCGCGATGCAGAGGATTGTCATGCTGGAACCTTCCACCACCAGGTTAACAGGATTAACTGTTGGTGGCTGCAAGGAACAATATCATTATTATCTTTGCATTTACAATATTATAAGTATTCTCATTGTATCTAACTTTTCTACGAGTATACTCTTCTTACCTAACTTTCCTACAAGTCTATTCGTAATACCCTTACGAGTATACTTATAGTACTTACTCTTCTACGAGTATATTCATAGGACTTACGTCTTTTATGAGTGTACCCGTAGAACGTAACTCTTCTAAGAGTATTCTCGTTGTACATACCTTTTCTACGAGTATGCTCGTAGTACGTCTTCTATTGCAATTATCCCCGAAAAAGAGATAGATACGAGTATACTCGTATAGTTAGGAACGAATAAATCGTGTATAATCAGGAACCATTTCGACAATACTTCATTAAGAAGTCAATCTGGGTTTTTCATTAACATTTACGTTACAGTACAAGTGAAGTTTGAAACTTTGTGAAGTGAATCGGCCTTCTTTCATTGTAAGAATCATCGTATAATGTAGCCCATTTTTCATTTTCGCCCTTTGTTGTGTTTCAAAGGGAAAATTTACATTTTTATATCCGACGCTAGAACAGAAAGTTTCTGAGACCTGCGCTGAGATAAGCAAATATAATTTTTTTGCGTCGAAATTGGATGTTGATTTTTTTTTAACTTTAAGCATCTGTCGGAGGGTTGGGAAATTAAAAACAGGGGAAATTTATTTCTCTTTAATTTGTGTTTGAAAAGTAATTGTATAGTTTTATTTTTATAATGACGTATTTATATAATTAATGTTATTTAGTTATAAGACATTATTATTGTAAACTGATGATTTAATACAGTCGGCGCCTGACGCAAAGTAATTGCAATAACCCTTAGCAGTAATTTCAAATTCGTTAATTATTTTTATGTTTATTTTTACGTATACCGTGTATATTAATTAATACAAAACGTTACGGAAAACTGTGCACAAGTTTTATTTTCCTCAAAAAATCCAGTAAGTTATTATTAGTCCAAAAAGACATAAGCAAAACTACTAATAATAACTTGCTTGACTCCAGAATTAGTAGACATTTGAATTGATAATTTTAGGAGTATTTTTTTTTATTTTTAAAGTTTGATTCATCTTTTATTACTTGTAACGTTTAGGACTGGATCATGTTAACCACGCTGGTGTGCTCATTCGATTAGAGTGTGGCTTCAACTCATTGATGCTCCACTAATGAGCACGGGTCTCTCCTCTTTCAGAAAGCCTAAAGCATACTCCACCACGCTGCTCCAATTCGGAGCAAGTAAATGACTACAAGTTAAGAGTGAATAGGCTTTTACTAAGTTACACATTACCATCACTTCAGGGCCACGTACCATCAGGTTAAATCGTAGTCAATCTATGTTAGATATATATATATATTTATATAAAAAAAACTTATAAACCTTTATATATAGAAGCCATGACTTACTTAACTAAATATTTAAAAAAAACATTTTGAAACACCGTCATGTATTGACCATTTTCGGGCCGTACGAGCTGATAATCACAATAAGTTGAGTTCAATAAATATTGTAATATGGAATATAGTTTAGATTACGTCTGTTATGTTATGTTATTATACAGCCTTGCTTCATATAGAACCTTACTTAAAAATCCCATAACTTGTTACGAAACGCAATAAAAATGTATTCTCTTTTCCGCGCCGCCCTGTATAAGCGGACACTAAGAAGTTTATTCATTAAAAAAAATCAAACTTTTATCATAAGTAGCAAATTTATAATTAACACATTTTCAAGGTAAGCTGTCAAGTTTTTCCCGCCCTCTACAATTGTCAGTTCCCACAATATCGTTAAGACCTAACAATTTCGCAGAAATTACGTCAGTAAAATCCGTCACAGATAAGACTTCAGAAAACCGTCACAGAGAGATCTTTTTAATTTCCATGACATAGCAAAAAAAGTTCCATAAAACCACTCCAAAATCTGCCACCCTAAAGCTCAGTCTGCTGGTAAATCCGCAACTGACTACCCTACATTTTTTACATCTATTCTACGAAAACACCTGATGGTACACGTTGTTGTCTTCGATGGTAAACCGCACTATTTAATTTATTGGTTTTTATTAAATTTATATTTAATATTATTAATAGTTACGTTTAATTAATACTATACGTTAGTTAGGTAGTTCGTTTAAAACGTAATACCATGAATCTCTTATTTAATCTGATTGCCGGCCATAGTTGTCGGGAATTAGAATAAAAAATACGTATAATCAATAAGGAATTCTTTTCTGTTCTGTACATGTACAGTGTATTTGATTAAGAATAGGAACAAATTAAAATAGAACAGATTAAAAAAACGAACGAAGAACGTTGTTTGTTCGGTGTGTTTGATAAAGAGATCCTTTTCTTCCTAGTTACCTCAACAAAAGCAGGATAAGCAGGGTCAGTCCAGGCGAGCAGGGTCTCCGAGGGTAGACTGTCTCCAGCAGTAGCGTGGGCCTTCACCCACACGACGTACTGAGTGTTGGGCGCGAGACGTTCTAGGGTGTGACCTGGCACCGTCGTGGATATCTTGGTCACGTTGCCCTGACCCAGCTGGCTGGGAGACTTGAAGAATAGCCTGGACAATAAAGAGTTGTTTTCTGGTCAAATGAGAAAGACAAGAAAGATTCCCTCTTAATCCGTGGTTTGCATGTTACTTCAAATCCGATGGCAATGCATTTTGAATAAAAATTTTTAATTTAAAATAATAAACAAGCTTTATTAAAAATATTTAAAAACACATGATTTAATTATAAATCCATAATACAAATAAACACATAAAATTTCATAACTGTATTGTTAACCGTTGAGGAGTTCCCTTGTCCTTGGAGGCTCCAGTAATCCTGAATGTAGTATCAGGTCATGCTTGTCATAAAAATGCATTGTCATCACGATAAAAACGTTTTGCGAAATTTCTGCTCCGTAAGTGTAAGAGGAAGTAGATCTAATCAAGCTTGCAAGATTTGACCCATACAACTATACTAACATACAAACATACACTGTAAGTTAAATAAAAGCGTGTTATGCAAATATATGTATACCTCTGTACGACATTTATCATTTGAACCGAAAATACACCGGAACACACAAACCAAACCCACACATACACACACTTACACGTACAGTCGTACACGTTGCATTTTCCGATGAGAAAGTTTGTAAAATAGATAAAGAAACTGTTGAACTCACGAGTAGGAGAGCTTCTCATCAGGTTGCGAGAACTGCGGCGGCTGCCAGCTCAGCGTCAGCCAGGTGGCGGAGTGAGATGCTACGGAGAGGGAGTGTGGAGGTGATGGTATACCAGACACTTCCTTATTCTCCGTATCTGGAACAAATAGTATTATGATTCAGTGTCATAACTGCTCACAACTCACCACTACTGGATTCTCGTCTCCACTCACAATGTGAGGGGCACAGACCATGGTACAAAACGCTGGCCAAATGCGGATTGGGGAACGTCATACACCTACATATAATAACTTTTATGGAGAAATCTCAGGAGTGCAAGTTTCCTCACAATATTCTTCTTCACCAAACCAAGTGATAATAGACTTCTGATACGTACATAACTTTGAAAATTAAAGATTACTGTCAAAATGAGAATTGACCGTTCAGCCGAGACCACAATATATGCAACTTATATTTATATTGCATAGTATTATGTTCAGAGTTAACGATAAAACGACTTTTAAGGCGTCTTATACATACATATATCGAACATCCATTCCACGTCCTAATACAAGTCTTTATGAAACGGTAATGATTGTCGTGGAAAGTCTTATAAAAGACGAGCGCTAGTAATAAGATAAGGCGAAGACCGAGACGCCAAAGGCTATATAGGAGACATCTTTCATATTGCACTATCCCCGACAACAAAGCTTGTCCGCAAACTACTAAGATAGTCTATAAACATTTAATATACGTCACTCCACAAATTATGCGTGTGTACCCTGCCTTCATTTATCCGGCGCGAAGGACCAAGAAATATATTAAAGTATGTACATACAGTTACTTACTTCTTATGAAAATTACATACTTTAGAACACATGCATAGTAACTTATAGACAAAGAAAAATTTACATTTACCATAATAAGAAATCGTATTTGCTTATAACGAGGTAAATAAGGACCGATTTTGAAATAATACCTATAGTTGTAAAAATATTTCATTTTAATTTTTATTTCATTTACTAAGTTAATGCTAATGTTTTTGAGATTTTTGTCGATTTTTGCTTGAGTAATTATATTAATTTACGATATTTTATTCGCAGAGCTACATGTTTTGCTAGATTATATTTTAAGTAACCATCAATGTATACGCATGTTGCAATAAATAATAAATACTGAATACTACTGTACTACTATTATAAGTAAATAATAGACAAAGATAGTCCATAGAAACCTCTTAACAAAAAGTATCACTGATTTTCAATACCTTCAGTAATGTTGAGCAGTAGCATGCTGGATGGCAACGATGTGCCGTGGTCGTTGACGGCTACCACGAACAGATGGTAGGTACTGTTCACCTCCAACCCGTCGATACGCGCCATTGTTTCTGTCACGTTCATTTTCTGGTGCAAAAGTGAGGTTAAGTTAGGTTAATCAAAAGACAGTAGTAATTATCTGTACAAAGGTGATTTAAGTAGCTATTAGGGAGTCTGAGGTTGTGTTAACTCACATTATCCAACTGCAGAGTATTATAGTAGTAGGGTTGGGAGTTGTTGCCCACTTTCTGCCAGTGCACGGTGTAGGAGGTGGCGTTGGCACCATCCTGCGGCGCGGTCCAGTCCAGGAACAGCTTGTCTCCGGATACCACCGCGTGGAGTTCCCGAGGTGGTCCGGGGAGGATGCCTGTACCTGATGAGGAACGTTCAGATTCATCGACTACATAATATAATGGATTTTAAATTTATGTCAAACTGTCAATACATTAGATTAATCGACCTTTACTTTAAAACGCTGATATAATACGGTGCAATTTTAATCAGACTTCAAAAGAATTTGGTTCTGTATTCGATTGTTCTGTATGTATGTTCTCAAATTTCTCAAAAACGATTCGTTCGATTTCGATCACGTATTTTTTGTTTGAAAGCATATTTTACCAGGAAGGTTTTAGTATATAACACATAAGGTTCTGATAAAGATCTTCGGAGATAATTAATGAAAATCTCCCGTGATTTCTGCCTATTGTTTGACATAATCAGACTATTAATATCCCCACAGCAGAGATAAAAAGTAATTAGTAACAATAAGACACAATAATAAAATATAAAAGTTGATTAATACATTTTAAGATAACTACATATCTAATTTACATATTTTTATAGCTTATTAAAATTCTAGCGTTAGAGGTCACGTACGTTACAAAGTCCAAGCCAAACAAAAAGAATTTACGTTCTTATTTATTATGTGGATTAAAAATTGTTACTAATTATAAATTGAGGTACTAACCTCAAAATGATTGTAATGCGTTAAATAATTGTGGATTGAGGGTTGAAGGTTAAGTAATGAGTACTAAGTTGTGTTGTAAGTACAGGCTGGTTGGTTTAGTGGTTAGTGAACCTGACTACTACAGCAGAGGTCGTGGGTTCGATTCCCACCCAGGTCAAACTTTTCTGTGATGAACAGGAATGTTTGTTCTGCGTGTCTGGG
>DWJZ01005084.1:0-14527 GCA_018249125.1 Asbolis capucinus | reverse complement strand
AAACAAGTATTTCATTAATTTAAATGTTTGTTCCAAATTTCAAGCAAATTTACGAAATACATTTATGAAAATTCCCATACAGACTTTCTTCTCCTATTCCAGGCAAATCCGGGAATCAGTCGGAATAAAAAGTATCCTAAATGTTAATCGAGGATATAAGTAATAACTTTACAAAGTTTCATCGAAATCTGTTAGCGGGTTTTCACGTGATGCGCGTTCACACACAGAGACAGACAATAATTCCAAAAAAGTATATTTTCGTGCTCTCTCTCGATATTAGAATCCCCCCTCATCAAAATTAAAAAAAAATATTCAATGTACAGGCAAAACGCACCTTGAGTTTTATTATAGTGTAGATAAGTTAGCACTCGACTACCGTAGACATGAAAGTTTATATTTTGGCCAAAGTACCTAATTAGAGGGAATATACGTGGTCATAGCTCGTCATAGCGGTCATGGATTACGTCGATCGTAAGTGTCCGACAAAGTTGAGCAATAGTAAGCGCAGACGGTATGAGGATTTGTTAGTGCCAAAAATTCTCGAAGCTCGAAGTCGTCGGCTCCAGCTGGTGTCCTTTAATAACAATAACAATTTTTGGAGACTTACTCCCGGGCCTTTAGGTAGAAGGCCTTCAGGAAGAAGGCCTTTGGGAATGAGACCTTCGAGAAAGACGTTTTCAGGAAGAAAGTGTTCAGGGAAGAGACTTTCAGGAAAAAGTTTTTGAGGAGTTTTATAAACTTCTGGATTTTTGATAAATGACTAACGCCTCCACCTGTCTGCAAATCAGCAGCGTAGGCTCTAGGGCTCCTCAGTAGAGGTTCGTGTTCAGTAGTGAGCCATTAAAGAGCTGAAGCCAGCCAGGACTAATTACGCATCCTTTCATAAGTCTCATTGTAGTTAGTCAAATACTAACAATGACTTACGGCCCGTTAAACTGAACCAATATATGAACAGCGCCAGACATATGTACATAGTTCAATATTTTATTCATCGTGTTTGTACGCTATCGCGAAACGTATAGTCATGTGAATAAAGACCAAAATAAACTATTTTCTAGGAAATATCCTTATTAATGTTATTAATACGAAAGTAATTCGGTCTGTCTTTTATCTTTTTACGCCTAAAGTACTGCATCGATTTTGATCAAATTTGGTACAGGGATAGAATTAAAGTTGTACAGCAATAAAGCATACAGCAATACCAACATTCAAACCATTAAGATATAATTTATAGGTCAGTTGTTCTAGCGGTTAGTGGACTTGACTACTATATCGAAGGTCGTGGTTTGATTCCCACCCAGGTCAAACTTTTCAACGATGGGAAAATTTGTTCTGTGCGTGTCTGGGTGTATGACATATTTAAGTATGTATTTAAATATGTTTATGTCTGTTAATCAGTTTGGAGTCGAGTGGCCGTGTGTATTTTCCAAATACATTTATTTATTTCTCCGCCAATAAATTACAATTTTCTTATGTGAATAGAAGTACTTTTGCAATTATGTGTGTGTGTCAGAAACTGCTCTGTTTTCATAGTGACGTCACCATTATCACCTCTTGTATATGTTTGAGTGTTGAAGTTCGAAGCGGTGATAGCCTAGTGATTAAGAATTCGGCCTTCTATTCGGAGGGTCCGGGTTCAAATCCCAGGGCGCACATTTCTGACTTTTCAGAGTTATGTGCGTTGTAAGCATTTAAATGTCACTCGCTATAACGGTGAAAGAAAACATCGTGAGGAAACCTGCATGCCCGGAGTTTGCAAAACTCAAAGGTGTGTGAAGTCTGCCAATACGGACTTGGCCAGCGTGGTGGACTATAGCCTTAACCTTTTCTTTCAGGGAAAAGATCCGTGCTCAATAGTGGGTCGTGATGGGTTTAGATGATGATGTATATGTTTGAGTAAGGAATTAGGACTAGTTGACCTTAATAATAAATTAAACTTGAACTCGCGTACAGAGAGGCGAATTTCATATTCAGATCCGAAATTTCATATCGGTAGCACTCGTGCGTCGCAGTGAAGGTGTTTTGATGGGGTCTGTTACGGAAAAGTCACGGCGAAATCAATGCGGGGCAAATGTTTGCTTTACGACTTGTGGGTGTGCGGAACTTATTAACGATACAATAGAGCCTACCTTTATCTAGTTATTTCTGGAACCTACTAACTGTAGTGCATCGGATATATCATTCTGATTCTTATCCACACTAATATCATGGCATTCACACACACACTACAATAAGACCAGGATTCCCTGTTCGAAAGGTTGGTTCGAAAACCGAAAAGTAAGAAACCAATACGCATGTTCATCATCATGTACATGAGAAATGTCGAAATCTTCACCAATAACAGCACTATTTAGTAAAGTGGCCTCCTTAAATTTTGATCAGGCTAAACTTCCATGTGCTACTTTGATTAAAAATGTAATCCCGAGCAAAAGCGGATGTTCACGTAATGTACTAGAACTCGTCCGTCGTTTACTAAATCTGTTAGGAACGAGGTGGGACGTCACGGGAAATTAAAAAGAATTTCTTTCGCGTCAAAGTGCGGATGATTGATTTGCCAACGCGCTGCAAAACATGGCTTTTACACACTTAGTTACGTGGCTACCTATATCGATGGTAATAATCAATCGTGTCACGACCTCATAAAAATTCCAACTACCTGTACCCGGCGCACGTTGCTACGAATCAACTCTTCAACCATATGCCTGATATAATTTTGCTACAAAAATCTTTTCCAGAGGATTCTGAACAGTTTCTTAAGACATCATTGCTCTATCTCCTACTATTTTAGAGTATATAAAGGACAAACTCACAAACAAACAAATATTTATTTTTATAAATATAGATTTAAAACCAGAAAACTCTGCGTCTAACGGTCTGACACTGCAGGTCTAACAGTCTGATACTGACTCAAAATTGTTTTGCTATCTGCAGTCTACAGGAGGTATCCTTTTCCATCGATATGTAGCAATCTAATTTATGAGTAGACTTTAATATACTGCTGGTGAATGTGTCACTGTTTTTCCCATTGTTTAGTGAACAAATTTTTCCAGTGTGTTGTTTGTGTTTTGACCATTGTTGCTTCTCTTCTTCTCTATCTTCCCTGTTTCTCGAAAGGAACTGGAAACGGAGTGTAATAAAACGGACTCCGTTCCAAGTCCTTTTATTTTTCACTTATTATGGTCGTATAATCTTTGTCTATTAGTACTATCTTGTGGAGCGTCCTCTCCAACTTCCACTCCAAACGATTTATCTCTAATTACGACGTTGGACTAAAGTGTTGTATTGACGTTCTTACCCGACTTTAAAATAGCATTTTACGTAATGAATTAATGAATCCCCCATTTTATATTCAGGTTTTTGATCATTAACGTCGTCAACTTATTCATTTCGCTCTGGCGGTTTATGTTTTGCTTTATTTCCACAAAATTGAATTGCAAATGAACCCGAAGTGGTCAGTCGCTCTTGAGCCACTGCCAAAGTCAACTCGTAAGCAAATAAGCTGGACTGCTCGAAAAATATTGCTTTTTGAGTCAATTTACCAAACGGGCACAATCGATTCACCTCTGTAGCATTAGCCATTCAGAATTACAGTCAATACTAAATATTAGAGCTATTGGAGTAACGAATATAGTCGGCCAGGTATGAGTAATAGATATAATTATGTAGTATTTCATAATAATTTTAGGATAGCATAGGACAGCAGTAATACATATTGTGTGAATTGTCCTAATATCTGATTAACATGGATTAAACATAAAGCCCTGTAACTCGCGAAAGAAATGAAAGTCTTTGTGATAGGAATACATTTTAACCCTTTAGGTACCTATAGAGCAAAAATTATAGATAAAACAGCAAAACTTCTGAAAAACAAAAGTCTAAAATCTCGTTAATTGTATATTTTACAAAAGCAATATTGAGTATTAGTGTGACAAAACCTCTTAGGTATTGGAAAAAATAACTGTGTAAAAGTTGTGTCTGACAACATTAGTTGAAACAGAAGTGTTAAATCTGAGTAGTCAGGAATAGTAAATGAGGAATTTGTCAGCGAAGGTTACGACCGGGACCGCACCATTCTACTCAAACCACAAAATGGTGAGACGTCAGCAATAACTTACATCGTGAGATAACTTACTAGATGACCTTGATAAAGTATTTTTAAACCTATTAAAACAAAACTGTGTTAATTTTAAATTTTTGCACTGAAAATGGAGGAAACAACTTCCACAGATATACGTCATAATTATGTAAATTCTCATACACTTGTTGCACAAATATAATTCAAAAGAATTGTCCTTTTCATGATATGAATTAAACAGACATTTCTCGTACAAATTTACTGTGTGGGAATTTGTAAAGCACTCTGCGTTCGCATCGCATTTGAACAAGGCAAAACAGAAATTACTCAGTAAGCTTGGAAAAACAATTTGTGCATAACAAAGACTCGGAAAGATGTCGGTGCCAATCAATTATATTCCTTTAAATGGCGGAGCGTGTAAATTTAACGAGAGATGCTCTGTTTGTTTCGAATTTGGTGTAATTGCAGCTTTGAAACGTTGTTAGCGGGCCATCGTCGCCATAAAGATGGAGTCGTTCGTTCGGCTCAATTTTCCACCAGTTGATGTTGTCACTGGCTTTGGTTTTAATTTCATTGTCAATTGGGTTCGATGTTATTTACTTTTTATTTTTAAGACAATATCTTTCACCAATAACTTCAATCTACACTCGTATTTTTAATTTAGCTACACCGTTACATTTTCATGACTGACGTGTTGAAATTAACCATATCTTAGAATGAGCCTGGTAAATTTACTCCAGTTTTCTATGTAAAATTAATCTCCTTCGTTTCGTTAATTAAAGGTTAGTGAATATTCCGTACATTGGTACAAATGGTACCTACAAGCAACACAAGAATGACATCTCACAATATTAGTTATAGTTTCCCATAATTTTAATAAGCAGAATAAAGCAACAATCCTTCCTTCCAAATTAATCGCAGTTCCAAATTTCGTTCCATCACACAACTTTTGTGGATACGATTTAGAAGTTTCCAGCAATAAACATGTAGCAATATCTCCTGAACATCCGTTGAAACCACCGCCACGAGTGTCTCCGGCATTCGTACCGGCGCTGATAGTCAACGCCATTTGTCAAGCCGCCATAATAGCGTGCATTTTAATTGCTACTGTAACTCAAGCCAACTTGGGCTGTTCGCTCCCCCGGTTATCCCGGATACCTAACTTGGAGTGATAAATAGTATTCCAGAGGCTCACACTAAATCACACCTTTATGAAAGGAACTGAATTAAGACGCTCTCGGCAGGGCAATGCTTTAGTTCTGTAAGACTTTAATGGCTGTACGGAATTGTAGGTGTTCCTGAGGGAATAAAGCGATGATGAGGGGTTCTATTGATATGTAGAGGATGTGGATTGGTTGTAATCTTACAGTACTCTGGTACAGGTCGAATGGGAGTAGCAACAATATCAAATATGTGGAAGAAATCATTAAATATTTTTCTGCCGGAAATAAAAATTTGTAGTGAGATCCAATGTCGGTTTATTTTTTGATACCAATGTTCTTGCTAAAGGTTGATCGCAGAAAATGCTTCTAGCACTAAGGAACATACCACTTCTCAGGGCACGATAAAGTTATGAATAAATAATCGCAGCAACGCAGAAAATTCGATGTATAATTTAAGCCTTTGTCCCCTGATCAGAGCCACGATGCCGGAAAATAATAAAATAGATCCCTGAAGTTATTACATCGCTAACTGTCACTTATCGAGAGGAAGGCCTTTGTTGCGAGTACAACCTGCACCTCCCCTCGCGTCTCTTGTCTTGTTAAAAATACACGTTTGAGAGGCCATGGTTTCTAGTCAAGAGAAGCAGGTCCTGTCCTTTCTGAATCATTTTAATGCGTATATCTCATTTTTTTAAGATTACTGGATGACTGTGGTTTTCGAAGTTTAAAGTCTGTTGGTGTTCCCTACAGCACTCTCCTTCCTGCCCTCGGACTTTTAATATACGAAAAATATCCAACTATGAACCACTACGTCATTGTGTAAACATTAAACAACGTATGTACCAAAATAAAATATTACAACATCAGGGCATTACAAAAACTTTGCCAAGTGTGTTACAAGCCATACTTCTTTGGTTCTGGTATTGCCTTATTTTACCTGTGTCTGATGGGTTTCCGTTTCTACAGGTCAATTGACTCAAAGGTATGCTGAGAGGAAGATAATAGAAGAATGTAAAGGCGGACAACAAATGAGAAAAGGAAGAAATGGTCCACAAGCACTGCTTCCGAAACACTTTTAAAATACTTTACGATCGATTCAAAGAAGAATGTGGAAGGTAGCTCGGCTTACTGAGACTTCAACTGCCACCAACTATCATTCCCTCGACCTCCCAATGGTACTGTTACCCTCAGGATTATAATCTCGTGCGTTGTTCAGCAGGGTCCACCGAGAGCAAAATGGACAGAAATTTGTTAGTCAAAAAATAGTTTTAATTTATTTATAATAATATGTACTTGAAAATATGTAAATACGAGATATGGGAGAGGGGGCCTCCTGGCAGTGGTTTTGATTTACTTAACTGCATGTCTCAAGAACAGAACACGTTAAGTTTACTTTTCGACACAATAAAAACTATTTTTATTCCTATTTCTTAATTATATTTCTCTATGCTCTCTCTATTATTTTGAGCGGTGATAGCCTAGTGGTTAAGTATTAGCCACCTACTCGGGGAGGCCTGGGTTCGAATCCCAGGGCGCGCACTTCTGACTGTTCATAGCTATGTGCCTTTTACGCATATAAATGTCATTCACTATAACGGTGAAGAAAAACATCGTGAGGAAACCTGCATGCCGGAGAGTTTGCAAAACTCAAACTTAACCATGGTGGACTATGGCCTGATGGGTTGAGATGATGATGATTTCTCTAACATTCTCTAAGTCACACTATAGAGTGACTGACTAAACTGGCGAAGGTTCCTGGGAAACTAGGGAATCCTAAAAACGTACATTCATCTCGCACACATAATATCTCACGCCGCGCACCCTGCAACGAGTTCACGACTCACATTTGCTCTAATAACGTTCGCAAAGCAGAAATAATAACACACATACGTTATCCGGCTCTCGACCTGGAAACACCTACACCACTACACTACACTACACTGCGGCAACGGAACAGTGAAGTATCTTTTGAATTTGATCAACTCTCAATTTAAATTACATCAGTGTATATACTAAGGTTGGGTTGGAGAACTGATAATTGTGAGGAATATTTCTTAATACAGTCTTTAGGTGTATTAGGGGCTCGCATCAACATACTGAACCAGAGTAGTAACAGAAGAATAGATTAAGAATGAAGAAGGATCTTGAGTAATGGGACGAAGAAAGGAAAACAAGTGTATCATAGACTCGCCATCGTCGTTATTGCCATCCATAACTGTCCCGCTGCTGGGCTCCACTCACAATGTGAGGAGTAAAGACCATAGTCCACCACGCTGACCAAATGCGGATTGATGGACTTCATACAGCTTTCATAAAGTAATGCAGAACTCTCAGGAGCGGAAGTTCCCTCACGATGTTTGCCTTCACCGTAGCAAGTGATAATCAACTTCTGATTAATGCACATAACTTTGAAGTTAGAGGTGCGTGCAACAAAATTTGAACCCAGGACCTCCCGTCCGAGAGTCCACCGTTCAAACTACTAGGCCAGCACTGCTTACTACTTGTCATGAACTACAAATAGTATCAATTAGAACATGCAGAGTTGGAAGTGATCTGTGTTACATCCTGGGAAGTCAAATGGCGGACGGATCCTTTGGAAGCAGAATATTCGATGCTATGAATTTATGAATGTCCTAATATACAGCTGTGTAAAGGTTCATAAAGCACGCTTTTTAAATTTCTCGTAGTTACTAAGTATTTGTAATTAAAAAACAAAATTCATGCCTGAGTCTTCAGAAGTTTTATTAACCTACTATTTTTATAACTTTCACCAAGACCCTTTCCAAATACAAAATTACGTTTGACATAAAACATCTCATTCAGATAAAACAAGTAATTAACGAGTCCCAAAATATTATAAATGGTTACATTAAGTTAAATAAAGCAAAATGTTTTCGTAACGATAAACATCTAGTCGTATAGGGTGAAAATGTGAAGACACGTAAGGATAATTAACGAAGGTTAATGATTAATTAAAATAGACTCATATTACTCGCATGTGTTTGGTAACATGAGATTCTACTCGTCTATTCACTTAGTTTGACATTATATTAAAATGTAGCTATTAATTTAGTCTAATCACAAACTTTGAAACAATCCAAGCCCTGCGGCAGTGGATACAGGTGTTCAAGAAAAGCCTGTCGGCTACATCATCAAATGAGTAAAACAATATAACTGTAGGTGACTGTTACTGGCACAAAAATCTTGAATTAAGCTGTCTTTCAGCTATTTCGATACAAGTACGTACTAACAATACTCATTCTACAGTCTCATATGATTGCCAGATTATACCAGCGGGCCCCTAAAAACTTTCAAATTAGGTTCGCCATTAACCTTTTAACGCCTTCAATAAAACGCAGGATAAAACTATCTCCAAATAAGAAGGAGCCCATCAAAAGGTCACTCAGCTTTGTTTAGACGCAAGGTTCATCCTGCGTGATGGAGATTACCTGGCTAGCTAGCTCCAATATACCTCCAAACCATATCTTTCAGAAAGACAGAGTAGTAAAATTATTTTTATTGCTTGTCAACGCTGGTAGTACTTTCGACTTTTGGTCTTATAAGAGACTTTAAACCATCACAACTTTTGTTCGCTATTATGAAAAAGGAAAATAAATACTCGTTTTTCAGCTTTGTTAAAAAGGAGATTAAAATTCTAAGCATGCTCAGAAGCAGACAATTCTTTTCAATTAAAGCTATCCCCATTACTTGAACAATTAACTTAGCCGGGAGTAGTCTGCTGAACCCGCACCAGCTTCAATGAGCGACCCCTCCATTCACTCCTCACTCTTCAGTCTTCACCATAAATGAATGCTTTGTACTAAACCATAAATTAATTTCACGTACCCGGTAATGAGGTGCACTTTGGCTGCACATATTTCTTCTGGCAACGCGAAAATTCTAGAAAAAGATTCGGGTGGAAATGCCGCATCCACTTAATCCGCTTTTATAGCGGACTTTAGTTCATTTAGCGTGGCCGGATCGGATTTTGGAAATTCGCCCTGTATTTTTATGGGGAAATTAGGCTGTGGTCCGCCGGTGCTGTGAATTATTTGCGGATTTTCTTCGCGCCCTGATAAATATTATACCAGTTTTAGTGTTGCTTTTATAGCTGTTTAATTCTACAGCATCGACCTAAATATTGTCGAAATACTCGAAAGAAATAATCTCTTGGACTCTCTTTTAGTCTTCTTCTCAATGATACACTTTGCCAAACGGTGGTAGACTTAAAATATCGCGATCGTAATTGTATTATAAATACATACATACGTGATATATAAGTGAATTTTAAATTGATTCAATAGGAAAAGAACATTAAAGTTATTATCATCTCAGATATTTATCTCTGGAAATATAATATTTTAAATACTTTTACTTGCCGCATTTGCCTGTATAATGAAAAGAATTGGTGGTTTCCAAAAGTAGTTTACAAAGCGGCTTTCTTCGCGTATACCGTATGGGTTATTCCACATTATAATCTTTCTGTGTGATAAATTTTATTCATATTCGTTTATTGATTTTTGTTAACATTAACAAACATCCATTTTTCCTCATCAACATTTACATTAATAATGTAAGTATAAAATAATATTTATTGTAATCAAACAAGAAAAGACAGCAAAAGTAAAATAACTTTACTTACAAGTATAAATCAGTAATAAAATAGATGTTATTTCTGAGAGGAGAGCCCGAGGTATTATGATATTAACTATAATTTTGGGATTCTGTGCTTACAATAAGAATTATTCATCTTATATACCAGGATAGTAATTTCGTGGAGGAATTCAATGTATAAAATACGTATTCAATTAAAATACATATCACGTATTTCTTCTTGTGAAACCATCTATTAAAAACGCCACTTTACAAGGAGCTCCTGCTTGTAAATAAATGCTCACTCAAATCCTCATTAGCTGTTATGTGAGTCTGTGGACAACACAAATAGCAGCCACGAGCTAAGAACAAACTGTTATGATCGATTATTCTTTGTATGGTATCAATAATTTTTTCTACCCAGTTGTGGTCCGTAGTAAAATTATCAGTTCTGATATAGCCAGTGTTTTATCAACATGGTGGCAGCGGTGGAATGCTTTATTTACAACAAACATTTATCTATACAGATAAATACAACTGGAGTGTCTGTCTGTAAGATTAAATAACCGCTTTTTACTACGTGCTCATGTTTGTGTACGGTAAACAAGAGCTACAAAATAACATTTTATACATTTATTGTTTGTCTGTCTGAATGTCTCTTTGTTCCGGCCAATATCTGGAATAGCTGGACCAATTTTGATGAGACGTCCACTGACAGATAACTGTACATCAGTTGTGTACAACATAAGGAGTGTGTAATTTAGGCTAATCATATTTTAATATTATAAAAATATAAATTATTGTAAAATCTGCGAAGTAAATAATCTCTTTATTGATAAATTCTACGCAGACAAAGACGCTAAACCAGTTAATCTAACATAGAACATTCCGGCCGGGCATCAAACCCGGGACTCCCGCTTTGGAGAAGTCTTACTCGTACCCCACAGGCTCAGTCTATAAAAATGTAAGTAAACATTTGGCCGCGGATATTTGTACATTATTTACGCGCTTAATATTTTTTCATGTTAAATATAATCTCGGTTGCCAGTCGAACGGGTTTCAGAGGAGGTTTACACGTGAGCTCCTTCGCTGGCCACCTTTTATCGTCCAAATGAACACTGCCATATAAATTCGCCAGTTTATGAAGATAGAAAGGATTTGGACGACAATCCGTAGGTAATAATAACCTAAATACGAAAGTAATTCTGTGTGTCTGTTGCCTCTTCACGCATACATTACTGAACCGATGATACAACTTGGTTCATATAATGGAACTTAGGGAAAAACAGAATATGACTTGACTATTTCGCGATATTTGAATTTTTCGCGAAAAATGGCTTGAGGGAGTTGAAATAGGGAATATAAAGTTCCGAAGTTAAGAAGCTAATCAAGAACATAGTATCAGGTCATGCTTGTCAAAAAATGCATTGTCATCAGGATGAAACCTTTATGCAAAATTTTCTAATAAAGCTATCAAGGTTTGATCTTGTAAGAAGTGGATCTAATAAAGCTTTAAAGATTTGACCCGTAACAAACAAATGTACAAACATACAATCATACACTGCAAGTTAAAAGCTCGTAAGAACTAGAAACTGCCCTCGCTTTGCTTCGGAAGAATGAATTACCACAAAAAAGTAGTTATTGAGCCATAAGTTTAACAGTTAGACATGGTGTTGCGGACTTATTTATAGATATTGATGTCCTCTATAAAACTGTAGTACATCACATTGGTCTATTGTCCATCATTTCCACAGCGTCCGCGATATAAGGATTTTTATTCACGTTGAGTTACATTACAGAAGTTCATTCACGGATCCCTAACGTTATTGAAAATATTTTATAGCCTATGTTCGTCAGGGATAATGTACGATTCCAATGGTACAAGAACTTTTCAAATCTGCCCAGTCGAGCCTGTTCTCCTCAAACAATCAAAAAATCAAATCTTTCTTCTTTATAATATAAGTATAGATTTATCCGACGAAAATACAAAAGATCATTACAATTAATTTGTATTTAAGTACGAACTATGCATAAGTGAGAATTGTAATTAATGTGACATTTTAATGTTTCCGTAATTAAAGAAAAGAGGTACAATAAGAAACGAAAGATATAACGAACGGAACAATAAACATCCTGAAAGATAGTATAAAGTATTAGGTTTTTCATCGGACTTAGTTTTATTGGGTGCACCGAACGAAACTGGAAAGAGCCAATTTTTCAACAAGTGAATAAAATGGCTCATCGAACGTGTAGATACAAGCTAATGACGCGAATAATGAAATTTCAACCAATCCTCGCGGCGCGGGACAAAAAGGACTTAGTACAATTACCCACCCGCTCCGCGAGGGACAAAAACGGGACAAAAAGCTTCGATAATAGTACCGAATAACCCCAGCTATTTTTGTATTGTTCCGTTATGGGTAAAAAGAGGCTCGATTAGGGAAATATCTTTTGTTGGGATCACACCGTTCATGGACAGAACATATTTTATTATTTGTGAACTTTCAAAACATCCCTTAATACTTTCTGGACACCGCATTGCGTATGATCTGTTCCTGACAAAACATAACATCAATCGACCTTATATACCGCTTATGATATAGTACCAATAGTTGTGATGTATGATATGGCGTCATTTTTAATCCACAAATTCATCATCATAATTGCAAACTAAACTGTCTCACTACTAGGCTCGGGTTTCCTCTCCTAATGAGGGGCCTGGGCCGTAGTTTACCATGCTGGCCAATTGCGAATTGTTAGACATCACAAACGGAATTTTCAGGAGTGCAGCATTCCAAAGTAATAAGCTTATGTTAAATTAGCGCGTTTCATCACCTGGACCACGTCGCTGCTTGCCATCAAGCAGGCTTGAGGTCAAGCACTAATTCATTTAATATTAAATAGTAAGTAATAATTAACTTGTAATATGTATGTAATTTTTTCGAAAGTTAAAGGTGCTAGCGTAGCAACATCGCAGAACACGTCATACGATGACGTCCCCACAAAACCTGAATAATGCTCTCCGAGTTTTCTGTTAGCATATATACAAGTTCGGACTAACAACTGTCGGAGCTCGGGCGCTCCCCAGGCATCACCGCCTGGCGGGAGATCTCCCCTTTGCTAAACTAGCAGGATTTGAGCGCAGTTCTCGTTTGAAAGACCAACAACCAAACCGGTATCACTGCTTCACAAATTATGGCACATTATTTTGATACCCTTTCCTCTACCTAACCTCGGCGTTCTGTTTTTTTTGTAGGATATGTTACACGAGCCGTTTGGTCCACATCATCTGTGTTTCCCTCATACCCGGCTAAGCTGTTCTCCGTAACTACACCAGTTGCTCGGTCACACGCTGGACCCGTACACCATCATACCAGTGACTATAAGTTTTAAGTCCCTCAAGATACTATGAGGGTATTAATTGATAAAGGTCTCGTAGAATAATTTGAAGTGAGTAACTTTAATAGAGCTGCTTGAGAAGAGATCAAGTCTAATTTGTTAGAATTAGCTGAGGCATTGTGACAAACAAAATTGATTAATGTAAAAACTTAGGTTATTAAGATAGACAGCCAAAATGGCAAAATTAAGGAATATTTCACTCCAATCATTGTTAATGCGGTGAATAAATTAATACCGATACGTGAAAGAAATAATTATCAGACTGGAACAAAATGGTGATCAAATTAGAAGAAACTGATAGCAAGACTCACATAGCTCAGGCACCATCAAGAGTTCTACAGCAGTGACAAGCAACTCTCTAGAGATAGACGAGCCTAGTTAAGTCGTAATGTGAAAGAGAGAACTATGTTGAATACCTAGTATCTGAAAGGGATGGAAATAAGAACGGCCTTAATAGGAGTTGGAACAAAGGTTGTTTTATAGAGATGAATGGTAACGTGCTTCCAGAGAGTTACGAAGACGATAAGAAACTATGATGTTGTCTAATGCCTATAATTTGTTTAAGAATATAGGTAGTGTCTGAACGACGACTAAATAAAGGTACATTGAAATACAATTATTATTCGTATTTATATTATTACGTGTAGCGAAAACTTTACACTCTCTTTGTTTGTACGACTTTTTACGAAATTTACAAAGACGAAGGGTTAAGAAATTTGGCACTGTTAAAATTGCTGCCTGCGCTAAGTAAACGTTTAAAGTTTCGCAAAAATTATGTATGACAGAAACGAAGTAGCGGGTTAAATCAAGCGTTAGCCCAAAGTATTCCGCCCGGACGAAGTCGCGGGCGGAATATATATAGGTAAATTTTCTTTGTTGTTTGATAAATGATGCATTTATAACAATTAGTAGACCAATTAGAATATATGAAGATAATTCAGGAGCAGTAATTATTTTTAATATGGAAACTTTACAAAAAATTCTAAACATATACATAGAAGTTCACTTTATACATGAGAATGTTAAACAAAGAAAGATAGAAGTGGTAAGGATAGAGTCAGAAAACAATATTGCTGATATATTTACTAAAGCATTGGCAAATGTTTAATTTGCTAAATTCAGGGATATGTTAAGTGTATTAGAGTAAAACAGATATATGTATATGATTGATAAAAAAATTATAAAATGTCAGCTGTGAAATTGTAGGTAGTATTATGATATGTTGCCAATATAAATGTAAGGAGGTGTGTTGAGTATTGTACATTTTTATTGGATTGTTAATCTGTGGCAGATGACT
>DWJZ01005083.1:0-14530 GCA_018249125.1 Asbolis capucinus | reverse complement strand
GACGGCACGCGGATATTAATCTACCGGGATTGCAGGGGAATGCATAACACCCGACTCTATCTGGACCCTGTATTAGGGTCGGTCAACGTTACATTACATCGTGATGATCTCAACAGCGGTGATAGCCTAGTAGTTTGGCTTCCTACTCGGGGGGTCCGGGTTCGAATCCCAGGGCGCGCACTTCTGACTTTTCGGAGTTATGTGCGTTTAAGTATTTAAATGTCACTCGCTATAACGGTGAGGGAAAACATCGTGAGGAAACCTGAATGCCGGGGAGTTTACAAGACTCAAAGGTGTGAAAAATCTGTCAATCTGCACTTGGCCAGCGTGGTGGACTATGACCTTAACCTTCTCACGCAGAGAAGAGACCCGTGCTCAAAAGTGGGCCGTGATGGGTTGAGATCATCTCAACATGAAGACTAATGATGAAAATCTATTTATTTTGTTTCATTTAAACTCGTTATTCATTAGACACTATAGGAAAATTAAAAAATGTAATGCATAATAATTAAACACAACAAAATGAGTGATCTTATCGATTCCAAACAACCCAAGAATCAACAGAAATTTAATATTATAATATACATACATATAAAATTACGCAATTCAATCTTAACATAAAATAAAACTATATTTGATTTTTACACTAAAAATCTAGTAGTAAACAAATATGTATATTTTGAAAATTCTTTATATTAGTCTTAAGACGGTAAGAGTATTGAAAATATCTACATGAAATAGACGATTTGTTTTCGACTTTTGATTTAATTAACGGAATAGAACCAATAATAATGATTCTTAAATTTTCTCTCAGTCTGTAAGTATGGACCGCAAATCTCAGAACCCGCTAAATAGGTGTTCCTAATGTCTTGTAATAATTCTAGATGTACCTAATAGTTAACATATAATATTGCCAAAAAATATATTAATTTAAAGAATCTCGTCTAAGGCGTCTTTACTGAAGGTAGCTGTGGTTACTAGTTCATAGATATATAGATATTTTTTATATAGAATAAGTTAATGGTTGATAGTAAGTGGCGATGAAGTGTAAAATGTTGGGCACACTAACTTAATTAATGCCTAAACACTCGTCTCTTGAAGACATCTAAGGTAAAATAAAATTATCTAAGCCTTGGAACTTGTGTTTTTATCCAAATAAACTTCAATTCACCTTCTAAACAGTTCCCCTGGCATGTTAACACGTCGCGTGGTCAAACAGTATGTTCATTCGGTTATAATAACTCTATTAATGTGTTTTTATGATAACTAGCGTTCTAACAAACTTTTTATGGACTTACACAAGTTACCTAAAAATCTAGAAATACCGATATCGAATAGATCACTTTTTTAAAAAAAAACCAACATAAAAATATATGTACGTATAATAGAATATTTCTCGCTTTTACCAACTTCACCTCGGTAAGATAATCCTCGCATCCCTCAACATTTCCTTCCTGACTAGAAATTATCTGCTGTTGTCCCTTTTCACATTTCCTCAACCAGACCAACTCATCACATGTTTTAATACCGTTCGTATATTCATCGAATATTTTGCTTTTGTATTGTATTTTGTTTGTCCTTGTCAATTACGAGTAAACTCGTAATATGTCTTCTACAAGTATAATCGTATAGCAGGCGACATGTCAATTGATTGAGGTACACCAACAGACATCTGCTAAACTCCATTCAGCTATAACAATCGCGGCAAAATTTGAGTAGGCGTGTCAAGCAGAGATATCGTTTCGGAAAGAAATTTTTAGATATCACAAGATACATACGCTCCTATATATTACCCAGTCACAAACTTTAGCGACCAAATTCTATTAACTTTCGTCTCTACTCAGTGCCATATATTTCTCTTTATATACAGAAAAAATGACCAAAATCAACCTTTATAAAAGATCTGAAAATAACAAAATAGGACACAATGCATGTGTATGGCACAGTGGCATTTCACGCTTCGTTGTTAATCCGGTGTGCGGAGGAAATGTGGGATATGACATGATCATGTGTAATACTATATTGAGGCGAGATTTGAAAATTTTATCACTTTCATGTTACCATAATACATGAAAAATGGTCAAAAAATCAGAAAGTAACCAATTGTCAGTGGTCTTAACCACGATTTGCGACAAATAAGTATATTTAGTTATTGGGCGGTAATTGAGTCTTGACTTTTTTGCAAGCATTTCTGTTGTCTATGCGACAGACAGAGAGAGCTTACAATCGCTACCTAATAGACATGCATAATATACCTAATAGAATACACCTCATTACACTATCCTAGTTCCAAATGGAATCGAACATAAATTTTAATTTAATAATACATGTTTTATTTAAGCCAAATTTTGACTTCGACGTCGCACTCTTCTTCCCTGCTTATAATATATCCAAAATAAATTAAAAGTTTGTGAATATAGATGAATGGATCTTTGTTTCTTTTACACGCAGAATCGACTGTACGGATCTAAATGAAATGTGACTGTTTAATTGTAGTACGAAATAACACATGGGCTACTTTTTATCAACATATCACGGGAGCAAAGCCGCGGGCGCATCCTAGTAGACTAAACAACCGTCCAATCACTGCTCATTACTCGAACGTGTACAAGCTCGATTCCATCAACAAGAGTTGATCAAGATAAACACAGTCGGATCGGTCATTAGGGACAAAGTAAGCGAGCGTAACAAATCGCCGCTGTAAAGGCGTGTTGACGTGTTGCCAAATATCACAGGATATCCGGAATCGGAATAAATCTGGTATCACTGGCTCACGTTAACACAATTTGGTATATCATTGTATTACTACATTAATGAACAAGCCTCCCAGTAAAGTAGTTATTGTGACATAAATGTAATAGGTACATATATGGTATCGCGGACTTATTTGAAAATATTGATGTCCTCTATTAAACTGTAGTACATCACTTTCCTTTACTGTTAAAAATTTCGGCAGCGTACGCAATGTAAGATATTTTTTGATACATTTTTTACACGTTGAATTTCATTATAAAAGTTTTCATACGGTTCCTTAGTTTTTGAAAATCCTCTATCGCCTAAGTTCATCCGGTAATGTAGGATTGCAATGAAAAAAATATTTGTTAAATCAGTCCACTAGCTTCAGAGTCTATGCAATTCAACGAAAAAATCCAATCTATCTTATTTATAATATTGGTACAGAAAAGTGAAGAGTATTTTTCATCCGCACCACAAAAGCGGCATCGGCAAAAGCTTTCATTCAGCACTCCCACGCTCTCACCTAAAGCCTTCTTACTCCTTTCGCTGTGAGAAGCGATGCCTACATATATCGAGAAGCCACTTTGCTGTATCGCACAGGCAATCATGCCATCACGATAGTCTAGTCTAGATCCTGGAGCTTCAAACAGATAAAACTGAAACAGATGTAGCAAACCAAAGGCTACAACGAAATAATATGATTATGAAAAATATATTATTTTTAAATAGCAATGCCAACACTGGCACACTGGTAGGTCGTCAAACGATCAAAGTAAATATTTTATTAATCTGTTACTACGTTCCGGCGCGACGTGTTTAACGTTGCAAGCCGTGGGGCTGCTGGGTGAAGTTCTGCATACACCCTGAGCCACCCACCCAGACCTGCCTACTGCGTTTGAAGACAAAAGTATTGACTCCACTTTATGTTAAAGATGCTGCGCTTATGCTATTACCTAAGATTTTATAAATTAAGTGTATACTTGTTATATTTGTAGTTTCGTTACAAATGAGCCATTTGAAATTTAATACTAATAATAAACCGCTAGGGGAGCTACGGGTGTGTAGTGACTAGCGACACACAAATTTACAGTGGATTCAAACCTCTGTTTAGTAAGTTAACATTGGAGTGCTTCGAAAGGGCTTCTACATATGTATTACATCTATATGAAGCCCTTCAAATGACCATTTCATTTATATCATTGACCTGTGAAATTTATTAGTCAAATACAATATACATATCATATTATATTATTTACCTTTTAATATAAAAATATATATGTATACAACTATTCAAATTGTATAAGAATTGATTTAGAACAACAAAATAACTATTTTACTTCACGGTACACACGAAACTGTAAAGGGATATACAAAATGTTGATTGTGAAGCAAAATTACTTACAACAAATATATTACGAAATCCGCACATGTGAAATAGCTTTAGGTCATCGCTTTTATTGATCAGTATAAAAAGGGATAATGCGAGCGTGGACGCTCATGGCTCACGGTTAATTACGCTCGATTAGCAACGAATCCCAACACTGATGGACTGAACATTCATTCACACGTAAAAAGCTTCAGTTTGATAAAAGAGATGTCGTCCTTTTTATGGAGACCGTACTCATGACATAAAGCTGAAAATTTTACAGTAATTTCAGATCAAAAGTGGATCTGTCTATATAATAATTGGTGAAAAGTTGTAATTGGCCTTAGATATAATCTAAGTTTTCTAACTGTATGACATAGCTGTAAGTTACCGCAAAATTATAAAAATAAAATAAAGTACAAAATAGCAACTAGTTAATGTTAGCCGCAATGTAACTCTATGGAGAACTCTCATGTGTGCAGGTTTCCTCACGATATTCTCCTTCACCGAATCAAATGATAATTAACTTCTAATACACATAACTTTGATTTCAGATGCGTATAGATGATAACATATTCAAACCCAGGAGCAGATGATAACAGATTCGACCCAGGACCCAGACCACCGTCGAAATACCAAGACTATCACTGTTTTTAACTTAAAGTTTTCTTAAACTCTACACCTTATTAACATCTGTATTCAGATATTTTATAACTTATTTTGAAAAATAAAACTGATTCAATACTAGCTGTACGGCGTTGCTAAAAATCAACTCATCAACCATGCCGCTGATCGCAATAATTTTGGAACCAAAACCTTTTCCAGAGAATTCTGAGTACGATTCTTAACGACAGCCGTGCTCTATATTTTATGATTTCAGAGTTTATAAAGGACAAACAAACATTGATTTTTTAAATACACATTCATCCTAACATTTGAATGCAATACATGTTTAAAATTTATACGAGACACGGAATTCAAATATTTCGTATACAAATATTTTCAGATTAAAATAACTAGGAAGCTTAGAATAGTCTGTTAGAATTTCTGCAACGAAACTATGCAGGCATTCCCGCGTCACGTGAATATTTGTTGAATTTAAAATAACCACGATATACTAGTATATGTCTATATATATATATATATATTATATGTTTCAGCATCAATAGCTGTCCTTCTTTCTTTTAGACTTCTTTAGTTCAGTAACATTACATACATTAACCTAAATGATACTGACGCAATATGTACAGAAAATTTGTACTAAAGCAATTTAACTAACCATTAACGACTGTGAGTGCGGATTAAGACCCATTTTATTTATCTATGATTGAATATGCCGGCGTCATCTTTTATAAATTGTGTTACCAATAAAAAATTTGCAATACAACTAACATATTTTTTAAACGAATCTCGTAGCGGATACTAATTTATTTTAATTCAAAGAGTACTCACGATCTTATATTATTTTATACTTATTATTATATAGCTATTTCGACCCAGTTGAATGGGTCATGGCTATGTATATACGTTAAAAAAACATAATAATCAATTTCTAATCTCATCCCGTGAGTCACTCGCGAGGTCTATTTCAGGTCCCGTCACATCCACGCGGCTTACAGTGGACGCTGCGAGGTGCCAAAGGGCGCGTCGATGGCACTGACTGGCTGTGATGGACACGCGCCAACTGAGTCACTGCCGCAGGGTTCCCCAGCTGATTCAGCTGTTGCCAACCGAACGGATGTCGCGTTTTTCTATTATTAAACGCATCTGATAAATAAAATTGCAGTCCGAACCGATATGGTTACTGGTTTTATTGTGATATGTCGATATGTCTAAGATGTTGGACGTATTAACTTAGGAAATGCCTCTTCGCTATTTATTTACTGTTCGTACTATCTTTGCACCAAATTCGAATAGGTCGGTATTATCAATAAGTGGAAGATAAAAGCTCTATGACAGAAAAAATAATAAATGTTTTTGTATTGATCATTATAATTATCAATAACGGAACAAAATTTTACCTAATTTCTTTCAAAACATCACATAACATGGCGTGGAATCACAAGAAACGCGACAATAAGTAAAAAGCGACACAAACTACGCGCGCTTCTTCACACAAAAATGTTAGATATCATAAAATAACTCGAGACGGCTTAAAAACATCGGACGTCCGTTCTACAGCATTGTATCGATCACCAGTTATAAATTACGACGTTCCCTCGCAAAATCCACGAACCCTAAAGCTTCCCCTGCCTTCAGCGAATAATAAATTGTTGAATTATACGCCCCGTCTATACTCGTCCGCGTATGTCAATTTCATTCCAAAACTGCTGAAAGAACAGGTAATTACATTATAATAAACCAAGGTAAAATGGGAGGCTTTTTTGAGAGAAATCTATAGAATTTTATCATTAATATATAAGACTAAATGATCATAGGCAATCAATCAATCAATCATTTTAGAACTAGATTAGTACAGATTCTTTCGAACTGTAATAGAAAAAATATTTTGTAAATCGGCTTCAAATGTAGCAGAGGTCAAATAAAATACAAAAAAACTAATCCACACAATCATCAACACAAGCGTAACCGCAACAGCTCAATCAATAAACAATTAATTCCGTTGTATTAACGTAAACAAACACATACACATGTATACATTTGGCTGTGAGGCCGCCTGAAATAGTAACCTGTTTGTGGACCGACGTCCGACCGGAACCGACTTCTAATGCAACGACCGCCGTTGTACAATAGTTCGCCTAATATGGTACGGACAGCAGAAAACATGAAAATCTTCCGAGAAAAAATTACAATTCATAGCACCTACCATCAGTATCGTGTCGTAGCGCGTAGACGTAGCGTAGGCATAGTTACAGTTCAGGGTATTTTTTGCAGTCGCTAGGTACTTAATAAAGATCTCAAGGACAGAAATGCAAACAGATCACCAAGTGTTCACCGATGCCTGAGGATACCAAACAGGTTATTGAAAAACTTGATTTGCTCAAACCATTAAAACGATCAAAAGATTTCGAAAAAATAAGTCATCACCATCTATGTCACTGTACTAGTAAACCCAATTTAATGGCTCTCCATTAAATGCTAGTATATTAGCATTTGCATATGGGTTCAACCCGGCAATATACTAAGACAACTACCCCAAAACACGTAAATTACAAAGCAGGTGGAACACGCGCGTTGTAATTTGCTGTCGGTACTCGTAACTTCTCCGAGCGACACGTGGCGGTATTTATTTAGAGCGCAATGGCCGTTGCATTGAGACACGGATGGAGTATTATCCTACTTTTGGATTAGGAAATTGGTTTGGAGCTCGTAGTACACGTGCCCCGTTTCATTGGTGCATACTACCGCCTTACATTGCAACAAACTAAGATTAAATGCTGTTAAGAAGTGAAAGTATTTTCTTAATAGTATAATAAGAACTAAATGCCTCAAATACCTCTCTAAGGATGGTTTTGGCTTTATTATTGAGTCCTTAGCACTCTTTTAAACTGTGGTACTAACAAATTATTTGGACTTAACACGAAAAACAAAATAAAACTACAAAATAGCCAATAATAGCATTGATGTAATGCCTTTTTACCATCAAATAGTTTAAAAGCGTTGAAAAACCTTCTAATAATCATGTACCCTTTGTTACATGTAACAATCTCTAATAATAACACATCGGTTTAAAGATTCCTTGTAATGCGTGATGCTCACACGATCACTGGAAACATATTAAGAACAAAAAGTCCAAGTTCACAACAAGTCAACAACACTTGACACTTCACAAGCGCCCTCGCGTGAACATATTCTATTTAGGTGTTTCCGCGAAAGCGCATAACTGCCCCGCTTAAACTTATTTACTAAAGTTGGATTCTAACTCTTGACATATTCACAGAACCGATGTCTAAGAGCAAAATTCTACACATTACTTTGACATTCACATACTGAGATATATCACCTAATAGTACTGAGCAAAAGTTTGTGAGGATGGAAGGATCTTTGTTACTCTTTCACGCAAAAACTGCTGATCGAATCGAACGAACTTTGACACAGGGATAGATTATAGTCTGGAATAACATATAGGCTACTTTTTATCAACATACCACGAGGATTAAACCGCAAGCGAACAATAATAATACAGTAAATATGTTTACATGAAATATCAATATTGAGACGTCATCAAAATTATTTGAAACCACTGTAAGAAACATTTCCATCTCAATACTATTCTTTGTACAAATCATGACACTAATCCAACGAGAAGGAGCACCAAAAATTGGATCATCCTTTGTACTCAAAGGGATTACCTTTTCCTAGGACTAATACCATTGTTTCTTTCGAAGAAGACTATTACCTATTAGAACAAATGCAGACATAAAACGTGATGATATAAGTTAAAAAAAAACAATTCGGTTCAATATGGAAATAGGTACTTAGAAATCGAAAACCTATTGAATTTATTCATTACCTAGCTGTATGTAGCGCGTCGTTACGCACCAAGTCATCAAAAATGTTTCCTATCGATATAATTTTGGTCGAAAAAGGCCTCTGGAAAAACCTTTTCTAGAGATTTCAAAAACAAAAGTTGCTAAAGACATCTGTGCTCTTCCTACTATTTCAGCACAAACAAGCAAAACTTGATATATATATATGTATATTATCTACAGAATTATTCAGAGATTATAAATAGACGCATTAACATCAAGTAACTACATATAATACTATAAGCAATTTTGTCCAAGAATACTATGACGTCAGCAGTGCCCGAAATTCTTTACGACAAAAACATTATTAGACAAACATTGCTGAAGAAAACAGTATATCTAAGGAGGGGCGTGACGTAGTACATTTTCACTAATGATTTACTTACTATGTTTGCCACATAAGTCGACAGGTAAGTTGCGTGTGTGGCGCTAAGGGGTGGATGGGTCGACTCAAGGTTAATAAAAGAAAACACTTAAAAGAAATACCCGTCTCATCGCTATTTAGGTAGAAACGGGTGGTAATATATACTCGGTACAAATTCGATCTAGACTTTTTTCCCGTGCAAACTTGTCAAAATTCCAGATCGAATGTGCAACGAGTACATCAATAAAGATGTCTGCACGCTCTTCGCTACTGTACAGCTAAGGACCGGATGGTGTATTATGTACCGTGCAATCGTAAAGCAATTAAGTTTTTTTATTGATAATTGCTTAAAGCTCGCATATTCGTATTACCTATCAGCGATTCGTGCTACTTTATTGGCAAGCGGTCGCATATGTAGTACCTATCTCGTTTTTGTCTCATAGCAATAGTTGTATCGTTGCTGATTATTTGCCAGCAGCTTCATATTCCTTAAATTTAGGTAATAGGGCAGCAAGACTATTTAACCTGACATATCTTTTTTATTTCTCGTTATAAAGCGCTAACTTAGCTAAGGTAAAAAAAAAAAACAAAAAACATATAAAGCGGATTAATGAGGACATTGTAATATTAAGAAATTTCTACACTACTACTACTACATTAACTAATTAACCCAAATCTTTGCTCATATAAAGTTTAATAAATAAATAAGAACAGTGTAGAGGATTACAAAATTCCCAAAGAAGAAAGGAAAGAGATTAACAGATACTAAGCTTAATGCATTCAAAATCAAAGATTCGTAAAAGACTAAATCAGGAATAAATATTTTATGAAACAGAAGGTACTAGAAACAAAGAGGTTACAATAATATCAAAGCTGACACAACAACACAGAATAGTTTTCCTCACAATATAATATCAAATAATTTGTTTTCTTAAGACTTAAAACAAGTATAAGGCATCGTGAGAGTCCATTAATTTAAAAGACACCAACCTTTTAGGCAGCTATGACACTTATACTACCCTATGCAAATGTTATACGAGGAATATGACTGAAATATCTTTTATGTACGTAGATTTATTATAATTTAAGAATAAGTTATTTTTAATAAGTGGCGTACTTTCTTTATTATTAATTAATTAAGTTCATAATTTCGTTAAATATTTAACGAATTTTCTTTTAATTTATCTTTATTTTTTAATACGTCTAAAGGCATACTGTGGTTGCCAGTATTGTAAGAGCGGTTCAACTCTGTAACTTTATATACATATATGTATATCTAGATTGCTGTGTATTGTTGGCAATTCAATATAAAAATACACAACAGAACCCCTGTAAAACATTCATGTCTTTAGGCTCAGAATTGTTTATGGCTTTTTATTACTAGATGTACAACCAGGCCCGAATCTATGGGGAAGGAGCATGACAAACCATGGATAGACCATATAACCATGGATAGAGATACATCGATAGACGAAGGCCAAATGTCCATCAGTGGGCATCTAATGTATGAAATGACAATGATAATAAAAGTAGAAATATAAGCAGGTCATCATCAACATCTCAACTCATCACGGCCCACTATGGAGCTCGGGTCTCTTCTCTAAATGAGAAGGTTAAGGCCAGAGCCCACCACGCTAGCCAAATGCAGATTGGCAGACTTCACACACCTTTCAAACTACCCGGCATGCAGGTTTCCTCACGATGTTTTCCTTCACTATTATAGCGAGTGACATTTAAATGCTTAAAACGCATATAACTCCGAAAAGTCAGAAGTGCACGCCCTCGCATCGATTCGAATCCTCCGAGTAAGAAGCCGAATTCTTAACCACTAGGCTATCACCGCTTAGGCGGGTAAAGACACCACATTTCAGCTTTTATCCTACATCAATATCTCTCTCGATATACCTGAATATTCAAGTTCCAGAGCAAAAAGACACCAAAGAAACATACACAAGCAGTGGGTACAGCCGTTAAAGATTTATTATAACGATTGTTCTTCGTCGGATTATTACGTGTAAAGTGAATGACGGATTACGGCTGTCCCAGTAAGGGCCCCATAAATATTAACAACCTTCAGGGGGTCGGGTGGCAGTGCGGTATTAAAAATGTATTTTAGACAAAAATATAATCTATCACGATTTAATTTGGGTATTCATTTAACATCGATATATGTATTTTAACCAAAAAACATAATTTTTAAACTAATATCGAGGATACTAAATATTTTAAATGCAAGTGGGTACTCACGATCTGTTTCGACACAACTGCTTGGATAATGGTCACGGCAAGACCAATATCTAGACTATGGCCTCCTCACATTGTGAGTGGACACCCAAGTTGAGTAGTAGGACAGTTATGAGTTGCAATGATGGAACTAAACTACGCAGAGCTGGATGTTATTTCCAGGCACCTAGCACTCATATGAATATTAGGCATACCTCTTAATAGATATTTAATCCAGAAACTATGCTTTCAAAGGCACTTAACAATAATATCTGTAGAAATATTAAAAAAAAAATCAACGTAAAGCTTTTAATAATTGTAGCTATAAAATAAAAAAAAAGTTTATTAAAAAAATATAAAAACACAAGCTTTAATTTTATATATTCATAATACAAAGAAACACAAAATGTCACAATGGTATTTTCAACCGTTTAGGAAAGGAATTCTCCTTTGTCTGGAGCGAATTCCAAACATAGCATCAGGTCATGCTTGTCACAAAAAGCCATGTCATAGGATAAAAAAAAATATTCAAAATATCCCTTCGCTAGTGTAAGTGTAAGTTCAAGTGAGTCTCATTAAGCTTGCAAGATTTGAACCGTAGAAAACTAATGTACTAACATACAAACAAACACTACAAATTAAATAAAAGCTTTTAAAAAACTATATAATGATCATTATCTTTAACATTATACAAACGGCCTTAACCTCCACAACTATTTCAGCTGGATCTCGAACCAAGTGTTTTTGATTGTGATGATTAAGCACATTCTTATCTTAAACATGGAACGTATATGTAAAAGGTATTGATAATAACAACGAGAACACACACACAAATATCTCCTTCGTTGTTTTCTTAGAGTCCCCATTCACACAGAATTCCTTTGCTGTTATCTTGAATTGTTCTTATTCCAGCTTCATTCTTCTCCAGTGGTTGTTCGGGATGGTTTATTAGAACGATAATTGCACTACCATATGTTTACGATTCTGTTTTTGAAAAGGCATTTACATAAACTACAAAGCTTTGTAGTGTTGCATTGCAAGTCATCTTACTATAAAGAAGATTCTCAAGAATGGGCTCAAAGGACCATAAAGGAGTATTTTATCTACGAAATTTTTGTTAAGTAGACTAAATACTTTTATAAGACACACGAACACATACACGAACAATAATGTAATTTGAAGGTTCAGAACTGAACCTCATTTTTTTATGTGAAAGTTCAGGATAGTTCTATTTTTGTGGAATACTAGGTTCCGGTCGCGGCTTCGCCCGCGTGGTCTGTTGATAAAAAGTAATCATGTTATTTCAGACTTTAATCTATCCTGGGGCCAAATTTCTTACAGATATGTTCAGTAGTTTTTACATTCCATCCATTTATCCATCCACTCATCCATCCTCACACAGTTTCGCATTTAAAGTATTATATCGATAATGCAGAATAACTCCAGCTTGGTAAAAATGGAATATTAGTAAGAATGCAATTCTAAGGACGCGTAAAGTTTTACAGACACGTTTTACTACCAAGTAACATTTTAAAAACAATTCGATTAAAGACAATTCGTCGTGAAGGACGAAAGTACTATCAAATAAACCACCGCTTGTCGCCCCATAACGAGAAACATCGACGTCTATTAACCGCTCCCACCCCCGAGTGGGGAAGAATAGATTGTTTTTACAATCACACCGTAAAACGAAACCTCTACATAAGAAAGGTCGGACTTTCGCGCCATTGGGGAAAAAAAGGATATAGGTATTAGTTGTCTGACTAAACCAGTATTTCATCAGGAGTAGGTAGGTACCTATCAAATCATAGACCCAGACATTTATATACGACATTTTTATATCCATAACTTTCAATAAAGTAATAGGTAAAGCACAATATAATAATTATTTTATAAATAGAAAAGTTTTTCTTGGAATGGATAAACTCAAATAGGTCCAGTAGCCATTTCTAAAATTATTTTATCTCTTTGTTAAAAAAAATTTGAAATTACATAAACTAGTTATATATTATTCCGGAAAAAAAAATTCCTGATACTGAATTTGCGCAAACAATGGGTCGAATTTTTTTTTAGATTTTTTCTAAAGTGACGGTTCGCTTACTATGTAGGTGTTGCTATTTTCATAATATTATGCATCTTTACGATATTGCATCTTTGCAATATTGAAAACGGTCCTACGTGAAATCTACCTACATATCTACGTTGATATAGAACTATCGTCCACAATCTACCTAAATCAATGTTAGTTTTTCCTTTCACTAGAATATTCGTACCTCCGCGTCTATTTCAGTAATGATCTGCGTTTCAAACAAACGGCACACCAGCGGCGATAGGGTTTCGGCGAAATGTCAGTAACAGCATCGCGGTGGCGATACCGCGAGTACCGCGACAGGAAGCGATAGCGACGCGATATCGTGTCGACCACGCGACGGGTTGTTTGTACCAGAATGTACCTATTAATAGGCAGGGTGTGCGTGACCCATATCGTACCCCACTCCGAACCGGACCACTATATGGCAATGGAGGGCAGCATGGTTTGTGCATTTTATCACAGCAATCAAATCAGGTGTCCGCCAACTTTATGAGAAGGGAGGGTAGCCTTGATTGCGCATTTTATGACATCAGTGGGCATTGGAGCAGCGTGGTGGAGTATTCTCAGTTACATGGAGAGACCCGTGCTAAGTAGTGGACCACACTGGTTTGCAGCCAGTAGTGGCGGTAGAGGATTATTTGCATTTCCAATAGATGGGGTTCATATCTATCACAGTAACGTAAACTTTGTGATTTATCGAACAGCCCTGTAGCTTAGTAGTGACTGTTCTAAATGAACCGGTACGGATTCGATTTGTCATCTATATAACAAATGAATATGGATTATAGTAATGTGTAACAACTGTATCAGTGTTTATTAATGTATCATTACATTGTTTTATCTACATTAATTTTAATCTACTCTAATAGCTTAATGTCACTATAAAGACTAGGAAGGAGAAAGAAGGGTACGTGTTCAACAAATAAGATTACCCGAGTGATTTTACTGCTCGGTCCCCAACTCACATAATAAAAGCAAAATGGAGCTTGGGAACGTGTTACGTCAATCCTCACGATGACGCGACATTACCGCAGACAAGTGGATGGGAAAGAAAACTATTAAAGGTGAAAATCTTGTTAAAGTTGACAGCGTCGGGCCACTGAAGCAGTGATTTTATGTGTTGCGTATAGCGAATATATATTTACCCTGTAATTTGTAGTACTAATGACTAATACAATCAAAATTATGACAGACAGGCCGGTTGGTCTAGTGGTTAGTGAACCTGACTACTACACCGGTGGTCGTGGGTTCGAATCCCA
>DWJZ01005082.1:0-14532 GCA_018249125.1 Asbolis capucinus | reverse complement strand
TATTAAGAGATAAATGTAATGACTATTATTTATGTTAGAGTGAATAGGTATTTACTTAGTGCGTCCAACACCTTAAACATTATAGCCACTTTTCATCAGGTAGGTTATGTCAAGCATAAACTTATTCTAAGTAAAAACAATACGGGAACAGCGTAGGAATAGGCTCTAAGCCTCCTCAGTTATGAGAAAATGTACGGCCTTAGCGAACATTTCTTAATATCCCACCTGAAGGTAAGAAGCGAAGATGTGGTCTTAGGAAGTAAGTGTACTAATTTACTAAAAGCCTCTATTCACTCTTACCTATTAATGAGTTGAAATTAATGATAGTTAAGCCTAAACATTAATTTCAATACTGAAATATATAGTATATTCAAAGATACGACGCAGTAAGTCCGCTAGGAACGTAAAATTCATCTATTATAGAAATGTAATTTTAAATCAAAGACTGAAACTTGCGTTTGAATTCACAAAAGACTTATCCCAGATAAATAAATAAGTCGTGGCTCAAGGTGGGTAATGCTTCAGTTTATTTATTTGTAAAATTGATTTACGACCTTAATAATATTAGAAATCTTTACTTTCCATTCGAGGATAGAACTGGTTATCACGTGACATTTTATTGACTTCTTTACATTGCCCTATACATTAGTAATATTGTCACCAAAAATGACTTTGACAAGGGTGAGAGGCAACCTAAGGGACACAACCGTGCTAGTAAAGTATTATTTGGTGAGCCAATAAGAACGTAATATTAAGATTAAGCAAGTATTCATATTCTAGTAATTTTGTGCGTCATAAACTATGCACGTCACAAACTAGTAAACGAGCAGACAGGATCCCTGGAAATTGATCACCTAAACAGTGATCACTTGGAAATTGATCACCTGGAAATTGATCACCTAGAAAGTGATCACCTGGAAAGGCATCACATGGTAATTCATAAACTCATCAAAATTGGGGACATGTTATTAGGGTGCGTTTGCTTTAAAGAAGTAGGTACTATGGTAAGTCAACTATTGAAACTTCAAAATTCGGCCTTAGTCTTTCACCACCCTATAAATATACTTATTGTATATATGTACTCGTCTATTAAATTTTACGCTTTTATATCTATCAGTACAAGCTTTATGTTGTCTGTTATTCAGTAAGTAGTTGCAGTTCAGTCGGCTGATTCTAGTTTTACAATTCGTAGCGATATCGTAGCGACTTTGTCGTTGAAGCGCATTTTGATATTCACTTCTGCAATCCGCTTTCAACTACACCCCAACGACATCAAAGCGAAAGTCGTTCGTCAATAAAATTTCTTCTTTAATCCCATCCGTTAAAGTCCTAATGAAATGCAGTTAGTATAAATGTGAATAACAAATACCAGCTGTAATCAAACGATTTTGACCAACATTGCAATTAGCAAAAAGATAATCAGCCGGCCGTATTAGCGTCTTAAGTTGAAAAAATAAAAAAAATATATCTACCATTTTGTGTCGTCCTCCAGATGGTAAAAGTTGTCGTCTCGAAGTTTGTAGCAAGCGCGGACCAGATCAGCCTGCGCTGTATTTACCTTCACCAACTTTTCAAAGGTCTCAGCTTCGATTTTGAACGGGAGTACTGGTTGATATGATGAAGCCTCTCCTCCAATGAAGCACTGATAAAGAAAAGTTTAGGATATCATATAACCTACTATCTTTGTATAAATAAATTTCTGTTTGTTTGTTTGTCGTTTATAGACTCTGAAATGGTAGGACATAGGACACTGATGTCCTTAGCAAATGCGTTCAGAATTCTCTGGAAATGGTGTAGGAATCAAAATTGATCAATCGGACACATGGTTGATGAGTTGATGCTTAGCAACGCGCGCCGGGTACAGCTAGTAATTAATAAAGAAATACAACAAAACTAATAACTAAATAGTTGTAGTTGACAATATATTATTGAAGCAAATTCTACTATCGCAATAATATGGCTAGTAGCCAAAATTATTTAATCGTTTGACTTTTGGGTTATTAAAGTTGTTACAAATAACGCTTACAGTAAACATTAGTTGTACTGGAAGTCCCATAAATTTAATCAGAATTCACATTATGAAGTTATGATGCCATTACAGGAGAATCTAACCTAGTGGTAGGACCTTTGAACTTTTGCTAATGGAAATATTGCTCTTACGTAAATTAGTTCAAATATGTCACAATTTCTAAATATAGGCATACGAATATGTGATACCAAATATATGGCAAGTATTGATGAAGGATATAATTTATTTATATGGTTTTCATAATTAATTGTGTCATGACAAAATTAACACTTGCGCTTATATGATGAACATGAAAGCTCTAAACAAATAGTCACCTTAGGCCTCAGCATGGACTTGCCTTAGACTCGATTATCTAGACGATTTTTTTATCCAATATTTGGTCACCTTTTGCATACCTTTTCATAAAGCACTCAATTATCAAAAAAGAAACTAAACTAAACTAAAAAAATCCGTAAGCAATGTACTTAAGTCTTAACTTAAGGCAACGTTCTTCTGTACCTGATGATCAATGGAATCATTCAGAATTCGTCTTGGACAATTAAATAAGAGAAGTATTAAGTAAGACGTAAGAGAGTCTGATAAGACTTAAGAAGAACGATCGATAAATTTCTTGCCCACAGGTTTTTTTATGGGATAATCAGGGAAACAAGCAAACGCTCTCGACGGTAAGTGATCTGCTGCAGCCAGAACACAACGAATTGTTTAGCGGCTGATTGATGTAAATGGGTGGTAGCCGGCCAGACGGGCTTTACAAAAGAATAATAATCCTACAGCAAAGCCCTATCGAACAGAAACGAAAGCTGCCTTTTTTTCCCTCTTACACCATCCAGGTCTGCCAGCATGGGATTGGGATTTGTAATCTATGCCACCTCAATACGGCATAAAATATTTTTTTTCAAGAATACTTACAAGAAAATAGCCGGCCTTGGAAGCTTGGTTGCAGCAACGTATCTCCTCGAGGTAGTACCGCAACAAAGCAGGATTGGTCTCATCGCCGCCGTCGGTCCCGTAGTGCATGTCCACGAACTCGATCTATATGGTCATCATAACCCATTACTGTTCCATTGCTTGTTTAAGGGTCTCCACTCAGAATGTGAGGGGCACAGGCCATGGTCCTCCACCCTGGCCAAGTGCGGATTGGTGGACTTCACACACATTTGAGAACTGTTGAGAACTACAGGTTTCCTCATGGTACTTTCCTTCAACGTAGCAAATGATATTTTAGCATGTCATTATATTTCCATGAATAAATTTATTTTGATGTACATACATAAGATTAATTTCACTAAACCAGCTCTTTGCTACTTGTTCGTAGCTATTAAGGCCCATAATTAAATCATCAGGCTACAAAACGCGTCGCCTCGTTTTTGATTTCGAAATGGATGAGAACTTTTACTGTGCATTAACTTTAAAAAAAAAAAAATGCACAGAACGCTAATATTAGATAGGTATTTTTTTATACAAAATTCTTTAGCCGTTTGCGGCTGAAAATTCACGATGTTTGTTTGTGAGTTTGTTTGTTTATCCTTTATAGACTCTGAAATGGTTGGAGATGCACTGATGTCTTTGGCGACATTGATCAGAATTATGTGGAAAAGGTTTTGTCACCAATATAATATCGATCGGACACATGGCTAATGAGTTGCTACGTAGCAACGCGTGCCGGGTACAACTATTTTAATATAAAAGTTAGGAAAACTATAATTATATGTCTACTTTTAAATATTGTTAGCTAACTAACAAGGTATGAATTTATGATAAAGTGGTTAAAAAATGCGCCTATAATTGAGTAGAAAACTAATTATACGAATCGATTTACATTCGATTCCACAACTTTTTACAGCAGAAGACTTGCTTTGAGAGACTAGCTGGTGGATGACAGAGGAAGTAAAAATAAGAAAAAAATCAAACTATATTTATTTTACTTTATTTAACCAATTATCTCGAACAGAAGTTTAGTTTCGAAACCGCGAACCCTTTAAATATTAATGAAAGTTCCTTTTGAGTAGAATACAAAGATACAACCTCTTGACAGTCAACCAGCTTAAGATAAATCAAAGGCCTTTGTTGTGTCCGGACACAAAGCAAAGAGAATTGATTGAACAAGACATCTATTGCTAATAATTCTACAAAGAATTTAAAGATAATTACGTCAATAATGGCGCTTGTTTCCAACGACAGACAATATAATAATATTATGATTTTTTGTTTCTTTATTTCTACTACCTCCTATGCAATTCAATTACATATTTAAATAATATATTATTAAATCAAATTCATTATTACTGCATTCAATAATACAAAATAATTTTAACTATAAATATAGAGACAGATTCTTGCGTCGTTTCCCCAATGCTGGGGGTCGTGATCTCAATCATGCAGTAACTTCCTCTTTTATGATGTTTCTCCATTTATTCCGGTTCTCCGCTACGTGAACTGCCTCAGAAACATTAATGTTGAGAGTGGTGCGGATTTGGTCAGACCAGCGCATAGGACTCCGCCCCCTTGGTCTTAGAGAGACAGAATATAGGTTAATAACCAATAAAAAATTATGATAAATTACGGTAAAAATTCCTGCAAAATTTGTAGTTCAATACTTTTGCAAGCTTTTTCATGTTGCACTGATTGGAAATCCACAATTTCTCAGAATAGTTCATGACCTTAAACCAAGAGGGACACAAAGGTTGCTAGTATAGGCTTTGACGTTTAATGCGAGAACTGAAAGCGGAATTATATAGTTTTACCTCGATGTATCGATCATCATATGTGGCTTGCAATTCGGGACCGACAAGTTCGAGGATTTGCCGTCTTTCTTCACGGAAATCTGAAACAAATTGCACTTACTTTAGCTAAAATCTCACACCTATTTGAAGTTTAGTAACAATATACATAGATCGAGTTAAGGCTTGTCAAGCAAAAGCTATTTTTGATTCTTGAGTGTCTTCCTGGTTTAGGAAGTTGATGTTCGGGTTGGCCAGTAAACGCCACTAGAAAAGGGGTACAAGGAAAAGTCAGAAAAATAAAGACTACGAAATTTATTGTGCTAAATTCGTCTGTATAGTTTCATTTATTCATATTTTTTACTTTGAAAGTACATTTAAACAATCATATCAATTATAAATCATGTGACTTATTCCCAGAAGTATTCAACGGTAGGAGAAATAATGTTGACCTTTAAAATCGTACAACTGCGTTACGAAAATAACTGCACGAGATTCTAAGATTGAGTAGAAACAGCGCTAAAGCGATAAATCTTACCATTGTAAACAGATGCAACGTAGATCTTTACGGCGCGAGGCCCCGGCCATTTGTCGCAGTCCTGGGTGTGGCCTTGCAGCGCTTGAAGCACTAGAGGCTCCGGAGCGCTCATCACGCCCCCTCGTTACCTCAGCCTGCACTAACACCGCGCCAAGGCATTCTGTGAACAGCGATACATTTTACGATTTTTATAACAAAATTTGAGTAAGATTTTAGAAGTACTTATTTAAACCTCATTATGAAATGGTCATAATAATCTGTGATTAATTTAAAATGACAATTAAGGTTTTTTTCGACGTTCCTGCAACCCAGTTCTTATTAAATAATGTTTAACAACAGATTAATAGTGAATTTAAAATGATTGCTCTTTCGGAAACCAGCCGTTTTACCGTTTTATTGCGTCTAGTCACAAAATATGATAATGTCATACATTATAAGATATTTTAATACTATTTGAGTCCAATAGTAAAATTTCGTATAATTGTGGATTAGATTTAGCAACATCACACTAATTTATGATTTGTTAATACTTACACGTTTACTAAACAACAGGCGTAGAGCTGCATCAGGTCATTGTGGCCTTATATTGCCATAATTATACAAATTTCTGCACCATTTTAAGTAGGTGTTCCGTTAGTAAATCTATACTAATATTATAACGAAGAAAGATTTGATTGTTTGAAGCCAATAGGCTCCGAAACTACTGGGCCGATTTGAAAAAGTGTTTACCCTTAGAATCCTACATTATCCTTGATGAACACAAGCTATAAACAATTTTTATAAACGTTAGGGGTCCATAGAAAAATTTCGATATTGTAACCAACCTTTTTCGAAATAATTCTCATATCGCGTATGTTGCAGAAATTATTGACAAATACTCCTAAGCGATGAAACACAGTTTTATAGAGGACATCAATATCTACAAATAAGTCAAGGACACCATATGACTGTTACAGTTATGTCACAATAACAATTTTTTCTGGTAACTTCTTCCGAAGCTAAGCGAAGCAGTTCTACTATAAATATAAGTAAATAATTCTCTAATCAAAATTCTACAAGAATTGTTATTGTTATTCTATGCATAACAGTCTATTTTCTAGATAAGAATTAAATGAAATTACGCGAAAGAATGGAACACTTCCCAGAATTTGTTTGAACGTCGCTTGTTTTTCTGGCATTGAAGAGTTCTGGATAGCATAAATAAACACCGATGTAGACATAAAAAATTAGACTAGTTACTTTTCATTGTGGTTTACATTAATGTCAACATTCCTTAAGATTTTATCGCAACTGCAGAAATGAAATGAAATAAAATTTTATTTGAGGTTTCTTTTCACAAAAAAATATGAAAAGTACGCTACGTTACTACGCCATCGCTTCAATAAATCCCTACCATGTTCTTGGTAGTGGAAGTGGTCTTGGAAGGAGAAGCGGCAAGAAACTCCCAAGGGGATCCTTTTCCAACTCATAGTTACAGATAGCATTTACTACTACTTACGTATAAATACATACATATATTAAACTCATGCCCAAGCATTTTTTTCATTAATATACAGTTAAACCATATATATTACACTGTATAACATTCAGTGATAGCCTATTGGTTTGAACGCTGGTCTCTCGGACGGGAGGACCTGGGTTCCTGTGACTTCTAATTTTCAATTTTATGTGCGTATCAGAAGTTGGTTATCACTTGTTTGTTATGTTGAAGGAAAACACCGCAAGGAATCCTGGATACCCGATTGTCTGTAAAGTTCTCAAAAGTGTGAAGTCCAATTCACATTTGGCCAGCGTGTTGGACTACGGCCTGAACCCATCACATTGTGAGTGGAGACCCGACCCAGCAGTGGGTCAGTTATGGGTGATGATGATGATTCAGTCATGCTTTAGTTATTTCATTTAGACTTAAATAGCATCTGAAATCGTTCCGTATAGAATCTCCATACAAATTTTGTAGTACTAAGGAGTGATTTAAGTAATCATTAACGACTGTGAGTGTGAAGTAAACCCATGTTAAACAGCTACTTTATGTTTTTAGAGTAATATCGTCGCGGATACTACACATTTTAAATGCAAACGCGTACTCACGATCTGTTTATTATACCGATAATTCGACCCATTTGCATGGGTCATGGTGAAAGCAAGACTACGGTGGCGGGGAGAAACTCTTGACAGGTGACACTTGACACTGACACTAATGACAAATGAGTCTAAGCTATTTTATATTTATTTTCCTCATTCGTCACCGTTTTTAAGGTACGTGTTAGAATCTGTCCTTTCGAATTAACTCAATATTGCTTAATATTGAGCTCCTATATAAATTTGTTATGTATCGTTTCTTGTGGCACTTTAAGTCAGCTAAGTCTCATGGGAAAGCAACCGTTATTAAATTTCAACCAAGCTTTTAAATATTGATGGCCCACAACTGAGCAAGAGCCTCTCCTCATACTAAGGAGATCTAGAGCGTAGAGTACGCTCTGAGAAAAGTAGTTATTGTGATATAGCTGTAGCATTATGGCATATGGTGTAGCGGACAGATATACATATAGATATTGATGTCCTGTGTAAATCTGCAGTACTTTGCTCTATTTTAAATAGTTTCAGCAAATTTTTTCAAACTAAATCGAAGTTTTCATACGGACTTCTAGTGTTTTTTGTAAATATTTAAAATTAGCCCAGTAGTTTGGAGCCTATTTTTCTCAAGCAAACAAACAATCATTTCTTTCCTCTTTATAATATTAGTATAGAAAAACAGCTGTTCGCATATATTGTTGGTTAAATTAATGACGCAAACCATAAATGAAAGCATTTAAAAATATTTAAACAACAATAAATACAAAAAAATAAAATAAATAAAAAAATAAAAACAGCTTTAAATTCCACTAAACTACCAACACATTTTATATTGTAAGTGGCATTTTCAGGCAGCACGGTTGAATAAATGTACAAAATAGGTCTGTGGTTAATTTTATCGCTCCACAGGCAGCCGGACCAGTGTAATTGACAATGATAATTATATGGATGAGAGAAGTCGATCCAAACGTGTGTTGAACAGTACATTTTTCTCATCTTGAAACAATTATTGTTAGTTAGTAGCGGTAAACGGCGCGCGTTACTACGCATCAACCATGTGTCCGATCAATGTAATTTAACAACCAAAACCTATTTCAGATAACTCTGAACAAAGCTGCTAAAGACATCAGTGCTCTATCTCCTACCATTTCAAAGTATAAAAAGGACGTTTATTTTTATATACAAACATTAAATTTTGTAAACAAAGACGTCTACAAATCTCGTGTGACCAAAATATTAGTGACTAACGTTGTTATTTTACGAGAGAACCGTGAGATATTATTGTCGACCTCATATAGTGACATATTATTGGAATATATTGAAAATTGGACTTTTTTGTATATTAGCGTAGTCTTTCTAATATTATAAATGTGAAAGTTTGTTAGGATGAATGGATGTTTTTTAATCTACTACAAAAACTACTGAACGGATCTATATGAAATTCGGCACAGAGATAGATTATAGTTTGGAATACCATACAGACTACTTTTTATTAACATAACACGCGGGTGAAGCCGCGGGCGGACACTAGTATACATTATATAAAAGTAGAATAGTGACTATACATTTACATTCTTATATTACCTACTAAATAGATTTCTATTTAATCAACCGATCAATTATTTAGTAAAATAACACTCGATCCATTTAGTTTAAATTTATAGAGCTGGTAGAGCCATTAAGATAACAGTTCAGAGCTAAAAACATATACATAGATGTTGTGACTTAAAATAACAGTCAATATTTAAAGGTTTCATCGGAATCGAAAGAAAAGAATTGTTAAATATTAGGAATTTTTGGTCATGACAAGATGGGTGCTAATATAATAAATTATATGTATATGTGTATGTAATATATGGATATATTTACTATACATATATACAATGGTATATGAATATAATATTTATAATATCGGCACGAAAAATATGTATCGTGAGTAACCGTAACATATGTACTTTGGGATGGGTGTGTTAGTAGTTGTTGTATCTTGTTACAGTGAAACACCTGCCAAGTGTGTGACAGGCCACGCGCTATCCGTTCCGAAGTATAAATTAGAAACATAGAAATATCCAAAGTATCGAAATAATGAAGGAATGAAATTGCATTTATTAAATTGCATTTATTAAATTGCATTTTGGAGAGTGCGCAGGAATTGCACGATTTACCATCTTTAATTCTCTCATCTCTTTTCCATCATCGAACAAGCCGTAGCACGGCTGGTATTCATCTCTTCGTCGTACACATTCCACCAGTACGAACGTCTCACTTTGCGGCTTTTTTTATCAAGCGTACCGCGATGGATAGGAATAAGCTACCTACGTCAGTGTTCCCGTTCGATTTCAATGTAAATGTCTTAAAATCAAGAGTGAATAGGCTTTTACCAAATTCGCTGCTTACCATCAGGCGGAATTGTGGTCAAGCACATTGTGGTTATTGAATATAAAAATAAAAAATATATGTATTTAACAAGTAAAGACTATTTTAGTTATTACAAATAAGAAAAAAGAACAATTATTCGTTCCAAATAAATCAGTCACTCATCGATTATAACCCATTAAAATATTGAGCCAGTTTCGTGACAGTTTTATCCTCCTCATTTATACTTTCTCATACCTTTTTTACTTTTCTAGAACAAACCATTTCAGCCATACAGTCTGTATCAGGATTATGATATAATTTTCCCACTTATATAAAAACAACGAAATATTTTTAGCGCCATCTATTGCACGCCCATAGCAACCTGATCTTTGTAACACAAGCTAAGCGAATTGCCATTTATTACTTTAACAGTTAATTAATCTGCAGAGGAGAAACCTTTTTCTCCCGTAATATGAATTCTCTGCTCTACTGAAAATAACAGTCACGAACCTCGTTTTATTTCAGGACGACAGATACTAAGTATACTGATGCCGGTAACTCTCGCCAGTCCATTCATCAAAGAGAGAGGTAATAAAGAGTATAATAATGAACAACCTCCCCAGCTTTGAGTATAAAAGAACTTTGGCCTGGTAACGCCATCTATTATCCGGCATGAAAGATATAAAAATTCAAATTTAACCTATTCATCTATTTTATGCGCGCTATTTTTACCCTACTACAATAAAGAAGGGAGAGATTATAAATATGATTTGGAGCTATCGATGTCATAAAACGTTGGAATTAAATAGTAATCTTCTGCGAAATACAGTATATAATAAAATACTTATATGGTTACTCTAGAAATTGCCTTTCCTTTCGTTTCGAAAGAAGAGTTGGCATACTAACTTTAACCTGTTATCCTGCGGGAACAAAGGCATTTCCTGGGATGAAACCTATCCTATAACGATGCTCAGATTTTAAACTTCGATTATGCCAAGTTTCATCTAAACTTGTCCAGCGGTTTTAGCGTGAAGCTCGAACAGACAGACAGACAATAAATAAAATAAAAATGTGTTGGTGTCTATATCGATAAAAATTAAAATTTTCAAAAAATATTTAATGAACAGAATTGACGATGTTACAGTTGTATTATTAGTATAGATCTACGTATACTTCCCGCTATACAGGAGACCCGATTCTATTTTTTTTTTCTAAGTTACAGCAAATTATTGAAAGTTTATTCAATCGAGCGAGCTAGATTACGATTATATCTAACAATCGACCAGCAATCGAACAGCGTGGAGCGAGTCTCCTCATAACTGTGGAGATTTAGATCATACTCCAATGTGGGTTGGTAGAAGTTGGAGGTGGCGGAAAATTTTGGCGACCCTTTGCCGATGACAACCGTGAACGACGCTGTTTTGAACGTAAAAATGACACTGAAGATCAAGCTAGCACACATTAAAATTGTAGAATTATAGCATAAAGTTCCTTCGTTTTTCGAAGCAATTGATGTTTACGTCAATTTCATGAAGGCTTCCAGACGAATCCTTCGCGCCGAGTCGCTCAGTTCATGAGAAATTCATTTATCACTATTCTTTATTATGCCGTGCGATTGGCTCAATATTGTTTTGACGCGAACATTATAAGCGAACTCGAGCGCCATTTTTTAATAATAATAGTAATTAAATAATTCGTATCATAGGACAACTCATACACCATCTGTTCCCAACGTCAGCTTGTATTATAGTGATCCGACGAGTTATAAACATACATATATTCTGAAATATACACTTATAAAGACATTTTTATCACAAACTAGACACTGTACGAAACATTACCAAAAATTCTCTAGCTTAGCACTCAGGTTTACTAACCACTTGACCACAGTCAACGACAAATGAAAGATAAAGTAAAACGCAGAGTCAAATTATTTATTTCACCATAGGAACCAACGTCTCACTTAACGAAAGTCTAATTAATACAATGTGTTCATTATATCATTACCAAAAGATCTGTTTGGTTGATTGTACGATACCTACCAAACCATACTTACGTAAGCTGCTACCTATCATATAGTGTTAAAATTCATATTTGATCAGCTCTATGGAAGTAATGATTTCATCTGCGAAGTATATTGTTTTCGGCCGAGCCAGCCATTTATGTGACAGATAAATGCTTTTCTAAAACTTTTTAACGGGTTATATACCGATATATTTCGACCCAGTTGCATGGGTCATGGTCACGGCAAGACTGCGGTGGGGGGGAAAAACTCTTGATAGCTGACATTTGACAGACACTAATGACAAATGAGCCTGTCAACTTTACATCTTATTCGTTTCCCGTTCTTAGTTAATATATCACAGCACACGACACTAACGACATCTTCAGGCACCCGTTAAAAAGTTTCAAAATTGTTCACTGTCCTCGATAATAAAAGTTTAAAATTATAGAAATATGCTTGTTCTCATGTTAAGGTTGTTACAAAACCTACATATTATTTCTTGGAACAAAAATTTGTATCTGCGTCTACAAAAACTGACGCAGACGGAAGACTAGAAAATTTGGCACAGTTAAAGTTTCTCCGGAGGAGTGCAGTAAGCTACTATTTTATATAAAAGTGCATTAGACATAAATTAAAATACGAAATAAATCATTACAAAAATTCCCATGCATTTGACACACACTAACCCCTGGTAATGTCAGCATTGTCAATGAAAATTTATTTTTTAATTGAAGCCATAAAGAATAGATGGCGCCACTCAGTCTTTCATGTCGCCTTCTATTCAAAGTTCATTCACCATTCATTTTCCTTCATCCTTCATACGATATAATATTAATAAGGTACAACATGGCGGATCATCTATAATTCCAGGGCGAAAAAGATTAATTACTTAATAATACTTCTCTTTCTTTCGTATATCTTAGGTTTGTAAGGATAAATGATATTGTGTTTTCTGTAAAGATATTTATCTTGCCTTCTCTTTGAAAACATTCTTAACTTCGAAAAAAGAACTGTAATATTACTATACTTTTATGAATTCATGAAACATAACTTTAAACACCATGATTGAATTACGTTCACATGATAATTTACATCAAAATTGGTTCGGGATGAACAAGGCACAAAACGAACATCTCTAACTTATAAAATTCCAATTTAATATACACGGGTAGACAACAAAAGTGAACACAAAACGTAATAAAATACTTTTTTCATGAAAAACCCGAAAACAAACATTTCCTTTTTAATCACCAATAAATTTACCATTATTTACGTCGAAAGAAATGTAAAATTAACGTCACCATTTCCATAAAATAGGTACAGTCGTAAAGACTCGCAATGTTATTAAAGCAAACAGGGTCGGTCGGCTAAATGGCATGTGGACAGGCTACGGATCAATACGAACGCTACAGGTGTGTTGTTCGACCGGGCTGGTGTAAACGTGGATTTTTTATGAACATTGGAGTACTTGAACATAATAATTGGACAGCCTTGAGGCTATTACTTTAATTTTCAAGCTATGCTGAGCCAATCAATAGTCGGTGCAAATTCGATCTGGAATTTTCTTACAAACTTGAAATTTTAAATTTAGTTTTTTTATATTTAATAAGTTGACTTTATATTAAATTTCAGTTTCAGTTTTTTTCAATTCAGTTTTTTTTTATATTCAATAAGTTGACTTGCTTGACTGCGAAACCACCTGATGGTAAGTGGCAACATAGTCTTTGATGGTAAAGCGCGCTAACTTAATAAAAGCCTATCTACTCTTGACTTGAAGACATTTACGTTATCATCTGACGAGAATACCAACGTGGTCAACTTATTCCATTCCTTCACGGTACAAATATAAAGGACGAGGTGAAACGTGATATTCCTAAGGACGGTGTGTTTACGATGAAGGGATGGATACCTGCCGTGCGTCGGCTCGTTCGATGGTGGAAAGGAGATGGGGGGATTCCTGCGCGCACTCTCCAAAGTGTATCCTGTAGAATACTGAGAGGATAGAACTTCGCGCCTGTGCTCGACTTTGGTTTTAACCAATTCAGGGTCACCAATGAGTCTTTTTGAGTATAGAATTACGAGCTCGTATAAATGGTGGTAGGTTCAACACATTTAATGTTTTTGTTACATATTATATGTTAATGCTTTTTAGTGTGTTTGTGAGGCGATAATAACTGCCCTTCAGGTTACACGTGTGCATTTTTTCCTGCAGAAAGCTTAAAAAATAATGGTACTTACAACATACTGAGGAATGTTAGTAAAAGAAAATCTTTTCACGGCTCTTCTTCTGACAAGACAAAACTAACAAGTATCCAAGTAAGTTGTCGAAAAGTTCTCGTTTTTTCTTATATTCTGGGTTTCTAACAAGTTTACTTTTTGTTCGAATGGACTGACCTTTTCATATTAAGTAAATAAAATGTTTTTCTTTTCGGATATTTACGAGATTTTGTGGCGACGCAATGAAGATAAAATTGATATCGATAACTTCTTCAACACTGCTTCAACCTAATGGCAGACTACTGAGGACGCGTTTCCTCATAACTGAGAAGGTCTATAGCATAGTATGCCATGTGGCTGCAAAGATTAAGGAGAAAGGATTAATGGACAACCCAAATGTTGGAAGTTTTTATTTACACTAATATTATAAGGAGGAAAGACTTGATTGATTGTTTATTTGTTTGTTTGTTTGTATTGAAGAGGCACCGAAACTTCTGGACCGATTAAGAAAAATCTTTTACCATTAGAATCCTAAATTATCCGCGATGAACATAGGCTATTAAAAAAATTAAAACAATGTTAGGGATCCGTT